>CANYLF010521730.1:0-16671 GCA_948193215.1 Bocquillonia castaneifolia | reverse complement strand
AAATTATTTATTAATAAATAAATGAATTTTAAAAAATAATATTTTTTTGTCCAAATAATAATATTTTATAAATAAAACCTCAATGAAACTGTTAATTTAATGATAAGTAAGTTACGTTATTATCATCATTTTTTTTGAGTTCAAAAAGCACGATAGATGAGGGGTTACATTATACATTAGCTTTACATTATTTGGGTTTAATTTCACCTACGATCTTTATACTTTTTAATTTGTATCATTGATTCTTGAGTTTCAATTTGTAATATTATAATCCTTAAATTTGATTTTTATGACATAAAAGTTCTTATCGTTAGTGTTAAACTATTATTTCCTTATAAAAAAATACATTTTAATGAATTGGGATACTTTTCACACATGATCCCCTAGTTTCCTTTTATCTCCAACCACCATCACTTAACTTCTTTTTTAATTAGCAAATCCGCCAACTATAAATTTATAGCACAAAAGTCTCCACCATCAGTGTACATCCATCACCATTAACCAAATTTTACCGTTCTATATTCCAATAAATTGAGCATTTTTTATTATATCCTTTCACTAAAATTGAGATCATTCAGACATGTTACTATTTTCTATGAATTTTTCAATTTCATTCGATTAAAAAATAAATAATGAATAATTTTATGATAAAAAAATTTTTATTTCGTGATCAAATTTTTTGTTATTTTTTTATAAATTAAATTATATTTTGTCTTGATTCATATGCAAAATTTTATATTAAAATTTATTAAAATGAATTTGTTAAAAGGGGTGATCGATGGAGAGGGGACTTTGTGTGTTATAAATTCATGGTTTTGGGATTTTTTGGTTATAAAAAAATTAACGAATGGTGGTGGGAGAGAGAAAAAAGTTGGGGGACCATGAGTGAAAATCACCCAATGAATTTCAATATGAAATTTTGCATGTGAATTAAGAAGAATTCAATCTAATTTATAAAAAAAAAATAAAAAACATCTTCATCATGAAATTAACTTTTTTTTAATTTGAATAAAATTAAAAAATTCATAGAAAATAAAGAAAATGTTCAAACGGTATCAATTTTGATGATAAATTGTGATAAAATATGATCAATTTATCGGAATACAAGATGGTAAACTTTGATTAATGGTGATCGATGAAATACTACTGTTAGTATTTAGAAACACAGAAGTTTCTATTGTTAATATTCATCCATTATTGTTAACCAAAGTTTATTAGCTTGTGTTCCAATAAACTAAATATATTTTATCATGACTTCTCACTGAAATTGAAACCATTTGACCAATATTTATATTCTTTATGAATTTCTTAATTTTATTTAATTAAAAAATAAAAAAATAATTTTATGGTTAAATCATTTTTTTATAAATTAGATTGTATTTTTCTTATTTTGTATTAAAATTCATTTTAATGAATTTTTTTTAAAGGAATAATAGTTTAACACTAAGGAAAACATCATACTTTTATAAAAATTAAAGTTTAGAGGATTTTGCATTACAAGTTAAAATTCAATAATTTTAAAAACTTATTTAAATCAGGAGGACAAAAATGAAATGAAATGAAGGCTGTTATTTGAAAGTTGAAATTGAAACAGAGGGCTAAACTGAGTGAGGAGTTCATACTCCATAGGCAGCAGCACCAGTAGCGTAGTAACTAGGAAGCACCAAAATGCTAATAAGAGCTGTAAAGCTACTAAGTTGACCTGGAAGCACTAAACTCCAATTTCAGTTTTTAATCTTTCCCTCCATAAACCTACCTTTCTGTCAGTCCCGTGACCCATCATCTTCTTTCACGATTTCTCGGCGTTTTCTGCTCCACATTCTCCATGAATTGATTAAAAAATATATTAATTTTTATTTGCAACTTGCAAAGTTTTAAACTTTACCTTCCTTTTCCTGTTCGCAGAAAATGGAGTCTTTTGAAAGCCACTGCCTTCGCTTCTCTCATGGAGCTCTTGCTTTCTTCTCTTTCTATCCTTTCCTTTATGTTTTTGCTTCTGGGTAGTTTTGCACCACCACTTGTTTTGCCAGATCACTTGTTACAGGTACTTATTACCCACATTTCCTAGATTTTTATCACTTCCTTTTTGAAAGATCATAGCTTTGTTTAGTTCTATTGTTTTATTGCTTAAAAAGACAGTATCTTGAGAAAATTTAAGCAATGTAGTTTGTAATTGATCATGTATTGCCATTTTTATTTGTTTAATTTTTTTTCTTGTGGCTATGTCAATGCAATCAATAATCCTTATAGTTTGCCAGTGTAGTACATTGCCAGGAATATAGTAGGTCTTTTGCAAAAGCTTGACAAGTTGCTATCACCATTTATCACCATTGGATCATGGCTTATAGATATTGATTTCAATCTTTTTGCTCAAAGGTCCAGATGCACCACATTTCCATATCATCATGACATTATCTATATGATTTGAGTTTGACTCTTCTGTAGACATAGCAAAGAACTATTGTTTGTTAATCCCTTATTTATAAGTGTCCTTTGTTTTACAAAGAGTGCTACTACAAATCATCATTCAATTGGAGAGAATAACATTGTATTGAACCCTAGTTTTGAGGATGGCCTTAACAATTGGACAAGCAAAGGCTGCAAGATTGAACTTCATGAATCTTTGGGAGATGGAAAAATCCTTCCACAATCAGGAAAGTTCTTTGTTTCTGCAACCGAACGGACAGAAAAGTGGAGTGGAATTGAACAGGAGATCACTGGAAGAGTTCTGCAACATGTTCCTTATGCGGTTACTGCACTTGTCCGTATATACAGTGACAATGTCACCAATGCTGGTGTACAGGTCACTTTGTGGGTTCAAGAACAAGATCTTCGTGAAGAGTACATAGCCATTGCCAAGTTAGTATCTTTCAGCTTTTCTTCCTTTCAAATAATAATAGTAGTGGAACTTTGTTTGCATTTCTGAATGATTTTTGACCATTTTGTTGTTATTTTTTTAAAATTCAATTGCTTCCAGTATATTGAATAAATTGTTTCCTAAGTCAAGATCAACTTTGTGTTTTGATGTTCTTTATTAGTACAGTATGTGATGTTTGACTTGCAGCTTGCAGGTGACAGACAAAGATTGGGTACAGTTGCAGGGGGAGTTCCTTCTTAATAGTTCCCCATCAAGAGCAGTGATATATGTCGAGGGTCCACCTCCTGGCACTGATATACTCATAAATAGTTTATATGTGAAGCATGCAGAGAAAATCCCTGCTTCAGCTAGACCAGCTTCTAAGGTTGGTCAGATTTGGTTATAACATCTATACAATGCAGTTTACAAATACCTATTGATGAGCTTCTAATATGTGACATACGTTTCATGCATAGCTAGATGTTAGATTATAAATTTAGTATTAAAATGTGATTTTTTTTTCTCACTAGGATGCCCCTTTTGGAGTGAACGTAATTGAGAATAGCAACTTTGATGATGGCACCAATGCGTGGTTTCCTCTTGGTAACTGTGCTTTGAGCGTTGAAAGTGGTTCACCACGTGTGCTCCCTCCAATGGCAATAGAATCTCTTGGACCTAATAAGCCTCTTAAGTGGCCGTTACATTTTGGTAACTAATCGTTCAGATTCGTGGATGGGTCCTGCACAAATGATAACTGATAAACTGCAGCTCTATTTGACGTACCAAGTATCTGCTTGGGTTCGAATTAGTGCAGGAGCAACTGGTCCTCAAACCTTGAATGTCGCACTTGGTATGGATGGGCAATGGATCAATGGGGGTGAAATTGAGTCCAGTGACAATGAGTGGCATGAAATTGGTGGTTCCTTCAGAATTGAGAAGAAACCATCAAATTTTATGGTTTATGTACAAGGTCCTGCTTCAGGTGTTGATTTAATGGTGGCAGGACTTCACATTTTCCCTGTAAATCGAAGAGCAAGGTTTAAATATTTGAAGAAGCAAACTGAGAAGGTAACAAGAATCAAAAACTTATGTTGTTTTTTTTTCACTGATTCAATGCAGTACTGGGATCTTGATGCCTTCAACGTTAGTCCATCGATTGTCACTCTCTGTTTATCTGGAAGCAATTTTTGTGAACTTTTTGTTATAATGCTGCTGATATTTTTCTACACTGCCATGCATCCTTCAATATTCATTTCATAGTGGCATTACTTTTATGAGTTATCAAAGTGCTCAAGCATCTAACTAAATAGCAACCTTCAAAGCAAAAGGAGTGCTAGTTCTTGGGTTTTTGCATTGTTGCACTACTTATTTCCTAGATGTTCTTTCCATTTCATTCAGCAATGTTGCATTTTTTACTAAGATGTAATTTGATGATAAGATCTATTTTTTCATAAAAATAAGTTGGATCGTATTTGGTTGGATGAATTATAGAGTAGATATGACTACTGGTGACATATTATTTTATACAACTATTGCTTCGAATAAATATCTATATACTTATGCATTCTGATTGAAAATAAAACAAAATTTTGATTAAATGTAGTAGTAATATGCATTCATCGGTTGAATAAGGATAGACTGCAAAATTCTGAAAGAGAGATTAGACTGACAAATTAATAGTGCAATTCTAGAATGTTGAAAATGCACTCACCCAAGATCTGCTTCTTAAATTCTGATTTGCAATATGATTGAACAAATAGGTTCTTTCTCTCTTTGCTTTTTCATTACAGAGTTTTCCTTTTTTTTCTAAATGCAGGTACGCATGCGTGATATCATCCTAAGATTTTCAGGATCGGATACTAGCAGTATTCATGGCAACTTAGTTAAAGTTGCGCAGACACAAAACAGTTTTCCTTTGGGATCATGTATAACTAGATCAAGCTTGGACAACAGAGAATTTGTTAAATTCTTAATCAAAAACTTTAACTGGGTTGTGTTTGAAAATGAAATGAAGTGGTCCTGGACAGAACCACAAGAGGGTAAGTTCGACTACAGGGAAGCTGATGAACTAGTTGACTGGTGCAAGAGTCACAACATGGAAATTCGTGGTCACTGTATCTTTTGGGAAATGGAATATGCAATTCAATCATGGGTTCGATCCTTGAACGGGAATGATTTGATGGCTGCTGTTCAGAATCGTCTAACAGACCTTCTCGCACGCTACAAAGGAAAGTTCAAGCACTATGATGTGAACAATGAGATGTTGCATGGGTCATTTTATCAAGATCGACTGGGTCCTGACATCCGAGCAAACATGTTCAAAACTGCCCACCAACTAGATCCATCTGCTACCTTATTTGTGAATGATTACCACATTGAGGATGGAAGTGACATCAGGTCAACACCAGAGAAATACATAAAGCAAATTCTTGACCTCCAGCAGCAAGGTGGTCCAGTGGGAGGAATTGGTATTCAAGGGCACATTGAAGTTCCTGTTGGTCCCATTGTTTCTTCTGCTTTGGATAAGTTGGGAACTCTTGGTCTTCCAATCTGGTTTACAGAACTTGATGTGTCAGCTGCTAATGAGTATATTAGAGCAGAGGATTTGGAAGTAATGCTTCGTGAGGCTTATGCACATCCTGCAGTGGAAGGTGTGATTCTGTGGGGATTTTGGGAGCTGTACATGTCCCGAAAAGATTCTCATCTAGTGAATGCAGATGGTAAAGTCAATGCTGCAGGTAAAAGATTCCTTTCTCTTAAAAGAGAGTGGCTCTCTCTTGCTAACGGGAGTATTAACGAGCAAGGAGAGTTCAGATTTAGGGGTTTTCATGGAACATACAATGTTGAAATTATTTCCTCTTCAAAGAAACTCAACACCACAATTATTGTTGACCAGGGTGAGTTGCCACTTGTTATTTCAATTGACTTGCAAGACTTTTAACTATTTGTTATTCACAGAGAGTTTTCAAATTGGTACTAATTAATTGTTAGGAATCACCAACTGGCTGCCATTTTTCAATGTAATTGAAGAAAGGCGATGCAAAATAATGACTTTCCCATGGCTGCAATATTCATAGTTACCTACTTTCTGAACTACCATTTTGTTTAATCTCTTCCATCATTACATCAATAATTGAGATGATGTAATCATATTTGATATTCTGTGTCAATTTTATATATTCTGCAGTTCACAGTATCCCAATATTTATAGATGTAAAAATACTTAAATTTTTACAAAAAATTAAAAAAAAAAAATCAGGTTTTTACAATTGTTACAAGGCAGTCAAATGCAGAAGGCCTATCCTCACCTAACTTGAAAGCAAAAACCAAAAGAAAAACCAATAATTTATCATTTGCCTTGTAATCAAAGACTGATCGCCAAAAAAAGAAAGAAAATGTATTAAAATCAAGAATAGAGAATGTCCAAACTTCTAAAAAACCTTCTTTTCAATTCAAGCATTCAGAGGGTAATAGCCTAATAGGGAGGAGGTTGGGGTTTAACCTCTCTGCAAGACAAAGCAATTGTCACTAAGCGAACCTTAGCCTTGCAGAGAAGGATTGAACAATGGTATGATTTTTCTTGCATTAGAGAAGACCCATTAATGGATAAACAAATAATAAAGAAAAAAACAGTGATCCATTAGGTTTGTTAATTCTTTTTTAGGTTCCCCGACAAAGGACAAAAAGGGCAGTTGCCAATTGCCCAATTGGGTCCTGTTGATAATAAATATGTTTGGTTAGGCGGGCTCTTTCCTTAGACTACACTCTAAAAAAAAAAAAAAAAACCGAAGAATCTCCAAAACCTTCCCTGAATCCCTATAAATGAGAAAGTTCGCTTCTTGCTGCTTCACTGGACGTGCTTTCAACAACAAAAGTCAGAAGCTAAAACATTCTGAGGTTCTGTTCATGTTCTTATAATTTGTTTATGGAAACTTATTTGGTGTTTGATCTTTAACAGTTTCGTCTCTCTTGATCTTTGTTTTGGGTAGGGATCTACAGATACCATGGATAAACCACAGGTCAATGCTGGCATTGATGAGAAGTTAGAGGTACAAGCAAGATTGATTGTTGTGTTTGGTTTATTTTATTATATTTTTATGCTTTGGCTGTTGGGTTTTCTTGTCACAGCTTTGGTAGATTCTTTTCTTGTAGTAGTTTGATAGGCATCTTTTGCTATTTACTTTCTGTAGTGTCTTAAGTTGCCATAGAATATGCTCTGTTGACCTGATGTTTGTTTGAATTAGTAATAATTTGTGTGTCCGAGGTTTGTGGTGAGCTGGAAATATATTACACGTGAAATGCTGCCCAGGTTTTACTCCTTTTTGGACTGAGGTTTTAGTAATATTTTATTAATTTGGTCCATTTTTTTAATTGATTTCTCAGTGTGGGATTTCAAGTTTGAAAAGCTAAAACTATATTTCTTGGATTTATTATTGAGGAATCTGATTGTCAGCAGCTGCATTGCATTCCCTGCAATTTTCTTTGGCAATGTTTGGATCGATGGAATTTAAAATGATGGATTCTCTAATATCCGTTGATTTATACTAATTCTATCGTCTCATATGCCAATTTTTTGGATGATGAATTTTGTACAATTCATGGATTTTGCTCAAAATACCATCATTTTGGATTTTAATAAATCCGTGTATTTTGAACAAAACCATGCATTTTAAAATACATCATACCAAACATTGCCTTTGTTTCTTTAACTCTGCTACTTCCCATCATGGGCCATATCAGTTAGTGCAAGATATTCAATCTTACAAAGTGAAGTCATGTATTTCTATTTTAAACTTCCACCAAGTAATCGAAGTGATTTCTTGGATTAGATAATTCTCAAGTGTTACTGAACGATAGTTGATGCTTTGCTCCACAGACTGTGAACCAAATGCCAACAAGCCTAAGTGGTGACAATGCCAACAATGTCATCGTAAACCATGACTTCTCTCGAGGACTGCATTCTTGGCACCCAAATTGCTGTGATGGCTTTGTGGTTTCAGCAGAGTCAGGTCACCAGGGCTTCATACCAAAGTCAGGTGATAATTATGCAGTTGTTTCAAATCGGAAGGAATGCTGGCAGGGCTTGGAGCAAGATATCACAAGCAGGGTTTTTCTAGGCTCAACGTACTCGGTTTCTGCATGTGTTGGTGTATCAGGACCCTTTCAAGGACCTTCTGATGTCCTCGCGACCTTGAAACTGGAATACCGGGATTCACCAACTGACTATTTATTTATTGGAAAGTAATGGATGCTTCATTTTTTTATGTTTCTTGTTTAACTCCAAAATATAAGTTGTGTTAACAGAGGTTGCCATTGCAGAACTTGTGTGTCGAAGGAGAAATGGGAAATGTTGGAAGGTACATTCTCACTGTCAACCATGCCTAACCGAGTAGTTTTTTACTTGGAAGGCCCTTCTCCTGGAGTGGACTTGCTCATTGATTCAGTAGTTATTATCTGCTCCAGTCAAAGCGAGTTCGATGTAATTTTTCTGCATAAACATTTGCTTTTTGATCCAATTTTCTGAAAGAATATTATGCCAAGTAACTAGAACCCTTTATTTTTGATAATTGATAAGGTTCCAATTCTCATTATATTTTGTTTTCTTAGCAAAGCTGCTAAATCAATTTTATATGTATATTTATAATTTGTGCTTATGGTTCTGAAATATTTTTCTTCTTCTTTGCGTGGTTAGAATACAAAGCATGGGTGTGACAATGATGGAGATGTTGACCAGGATATCATCCTAAATCCCAAATTTGAGGATGGCCTTAATAACTGGTCTGGAAGAGGCTGCAAGGTTGTCTTACATGATTCAATGGCAGATGGTAAAATCGTCCCCATGTCTGGAAAAGTTTTTGCATCTGCAACTGAGCGCACCCAGAACTGGAATGGAATTCAGCAGGAGATAACAGGCAGAGTGCAGAGAAAGCTAGCATACGAGGCCACTGCTGTTGTCAGAATATTTGGCAACAATGTTACTAGTGCTGATGTACGGGCTACTTTATGGGTCCAAGCACCAGATCTCCGAGAACAATATGTAGGAATTGCCAAGTTAGTATTTTCCCCTCTTTTTAATCCCCCAAAATGATATTTATGTTTCATCACATGTGATATCTACTGTCCGTATTTCTTATTTTGCCTTATTGTTCCAATGGCTTTACAGGTTACTTCATATGGTAATTATGATACATATGCAAGCACTATGTTATTACTTATTCAGTCATAACATTTCTGCATTTGCACTATATTTGATGGTTGATGCAACAAGTTTTTTCACATTTTCATGATGGCTTTTTTGATCTGTAGTGTGCAGGCAACAGATAAGGACTGGGCACAGTTGCAGGGGAAGTTCCTTCTAAATGGTTCCCCTAAAAGAGTAGTAATTTACATAGAAGGTCCACCCGCAGGCACTGATATTCTTGTCAATAGTTTTATTGTGAAGCATGCAGAGAAAATCCCTCCCTCACCTCCTCCAATAATTGAGGTTGGTTGAATTGAGAACTCTAAATGTTGAAATTATATATTTCAGTTAATTGTCTTCTCAAGAGTCACAACGGTTTAGACCATCAGAAATTTTTTGAGTGGTTCAGTTGAATGCCAAGTTTTCAAGCACTAGAATTTGTTCATTTCTTTTCAGAATCCTGCTTATGGAGTAAATATAATTCAAAATTCCAATCTGGGTGATGGAACCAATGGGTGGTTTCCTCTTGGTAATTGCACACTTAGTGTTGCATCTGGCTCGCCTCATATACTTCCTCCGATGGCAAGGGATTCCCTTGGTCCTCATGAACCATTAAGTGGCCGTTGCATTCTCGTAACCAAACGTACACAAACTTGGATGGGCCCTGCACAGATGATCACAGATAAAATCAAACTATTTTTGACATACCAGGTATCTGCATGGGTTAAGATTGGCTCTGGAGCAACAGGTCCTCAAAATGTTAATGTTGCACTTGGAGTGGACAATCAATGGGTCAACGGTGGACAAGTTGAGATTAATGATGACAGATGGCATGAGCTTGGTGGGTCCTTCAGAATTGAGAAGCAACCATCTAAGGTCATGGTTTATGTTCAAGGTCCTGCTCCAGGTATTGATTTAATGCTTGCTGGACTTCAGATTTTCCCTGTAGACAGAGAAGCAAGATTCAAACACTTGAGAAGGCAGACTGACATGGTAATTCAGTTGCTTTGGTTTCCTTGTTGATTGATTAGTTATTATAACACAGCATATTCTAGATCTGCCACAAAATGCTAACTGTCCTGTGCAGCTTAATGGGAAGCATAACATTGAACGAACAATTTGTCGCCGCATAAAATTGTTATGTTCAATGTTATACTGCCATCCACCATCCCCTACCTCCACGGTAGCCCATTGAGCACTCTGTGCATTAGGTGAACCTTTTAATGTGATCCTTCATTAACCGAGTAATACTAGCGCCAGTGGCTGCTAGCAAGCAAAATCTGAATAAACTATTTAAACTGGGTAGTTGCTCTTGGTGGATATTTATTATGGTTAATTTGAATAACCTACTCAAACTTGGTTGTTTTCACACACACACACAAACACACGTGAAGTTTCTTTATTTACTACCTCATCATTGATTTGGAATTATCTTGCTGAATTGCAGATTCGTAAGCGTAACGTCACCCTGAAATTCTCAAGCGTGGATTCACATAGTTTACTTGGTACCTTTGTTAAAGTCAAACAAACACAAAACAGTTTCCCCTTTGGTTCGTGCATCAGCAGAACAAACCTCGATAATGAAGGTTTTGTTAACTTCTTTGTGCAAAATTTTAACTGGGCTGTGTTTGGAAATGAGTTGAAATGGTATTGGACAGAAGCACAGCAAGGGAACTTGAACTACAGGGATGCTGATGAGATGTTGGACTTCTGTATGAAAAACAACATTGAAACTCGTGGTCATTGTATCTTTTGGGAAGTGGAAGGCACTGTCCAGCCATGGATTAAAGCTCTGAACAAAAATGACTTGATGACAGCAGTTCAAAATCGTCTAACAGGACTTCTCACTCGGTACAAGGGAAAGTTCAGGCATTATGATGTGAACAATGAGATGCTGCACGGATCATTCTATCAAGATCGGTTAGGCAAAGATATCCGAGCATACATGTTCAAGAATGCCAATCAGCTAGATCCATCCGCTACCCTTTTTGTGAACGATTATCACATCGAGGATGGAAATGACCCCAGATCATCTCCAGAAAAGTACATTGACCAGATACTGAATTTGCAAGAACAAGGTGCTCCTGTTGGAGGAATAGGAATTCAAGGACATATAGATAGTCCAGTCGGGCCTATCGTCTGTTCTGCACTGGATAAATTAGGTGTTCTTGGTCTTCCAATCTGGTTTACAGAGCTTGATGTATCTTCCATTAATGAAAACATCAGAGGGGATGATTTGGAAGTCGTCCTTCGAGAAGCATTTGCGCATCCTGCAGTCGATGGCATTATGCTGTGGGGATTTTGGGAGCTGTTCATGAGCAGAAACAATTCTCATTTAGTTAATGCAGAGGGTGAACTCAATGAAGCTGGTAAAAGATACCTTGCTCTTAAAGAAGAGTGGCTGTCTCGTTCGCATGGCCATCTGGATGAGCAAGGACAGCTCTCATTCAGAGGCTTTCCAGGTACATACAAAATGGAAATTGATACTGTTTCCAAGAAGATTACGAAAACGTTCGTCGTCGATAAGGGTGATACTCCACTTGTGGTATCCATAGACCTGAAATAAGCTTTTTTCAGTGATCACTCACTAAAGAAGCTGATATGAACTATATATGTTTTCCTTTGTCAATAACTTTGTGTAAATAAATGAACAATGTGTTCTCTTAATTACATGAACTGCGATCATGACATGACATGATCATTTACGTTGTATACTTCAAATATACCAATTAAAAATAAGATTCACTTGTATCTTCACATTCTAATGGAAGTGATAAACGTTCTTTCCCAAAAAAAGGAATAGAAAAAAGCCCATATACTTTGAGGGCATGAAGTCCAAGCCCTAACCTCACATCACATGAACAATTGCAAGAGGGCCTAACCATTGTAGCCGGAACACTTAATGATTCGGTATTCTTTCTAATGAATAAATTAAAATAATTTTTTTAAATAGCATAACGGTTTCATTTGTCTACTACTATTACATGTAGCACGTATCAGGTAACTATAAGCTGACTATATCGGTAGATAGATGTTAACAAGCTCTAATTGTGAAGCTGTGTAAACTACTTAAAAGCCCACTAGACAAGTACTAGTTGCTAAATGAGGACAAGCTAGCAAGCAACTCTTAAACTAGGCTACGACATGTATGAAAGGAACGTTTGAGAGGGAAAACCGATACAGGTCCTGTCAAGAATGCTGTTTATAGCACCCAGCAAGCAGCTATGTGTAATTGCTATGGTAGAGAAAAACTTGCAACGGTGACTAATATTATAAAATAGACAAGCAGTCCAATTAGGTTTAAGTTAAGAGTGAAGTTAGGTGTGTCATATACAAGTCATTTGACAAAAAATGGGTCCATTTTATGATACGTTTTAAAGATTCTACGATCTTATCAATCAAAACCCATGTTGCCTAACATTTTCATTAATTATTTTCTTTTAATTTTACAGCTTAATCATGTAATCAATTACTACTTCGTCCTATTCTAATTCTACCTTGGCTCAACTCCTTTCTTTTATTTTCTTCAGTTTCCATAAAAGGGATTGTTAGTTAGTTATATTCTTTATTGAAAAATAGTAAAAAAGAATAATGTATTTATAGGCCAACTTGGACGGTTAATAGAGAGATTAAACAATGACCATAAGCATCTAATCATTCACATAAAGACTGATGTGAAGATATCACCATCAAGTCCAAGTTTTCACGTATTGGGAAAATTAATTAATTAAAAGAAGAGATATTAAATTAATATATATTATATGAGTTCCCCACAGGGAACATGTATTGTATAATCAATAATGATTTTCAGTAAATACCATAGCCATCCAAAATCACAAGGGACCCTCTTCAATTTAAGAAAAATATATACAATTCTATCCCATCAAATTGATAGACCCCCAGCATCAACCTCCTAAGACCACTAAAATTCCTCCCTTCTTGGTATTAATAGAAAAAAAAAAAAAGAATGCCATTCTACAATACATCAATTTTATTTTTAGACAAATAAAATAAGTGTTGGACCAAGCTTTTTTTTAATGTATATGAATCAATAAAATAATTTGATGGACAAATGAAATTCTCAAAAGCCAATTATATATATATATATATATATATATAAACACATATAATTATTAGTATATAGAAACACATGATGTAATGTTGGTTGTGTGTTGTGTGCCGATGGCTTGAAGAAGAGAGGACCCAAAAACAGTCCAATCTGTGTCTCAAAAATACATGTAGATGGGGGTTAGAATGGACCCCATATCCCACATGGGAGCATAGTAACCCTTTTGCCAATTCATTTTTTTTTTGTGAAGAGATGGCTGTCATTGTCATCAAACATCAAAACACAGAGTGAACGTTTGATGTGATAGGCGTTTTTGTGGACCCTTTCTCCCTTTTATATTTTATACGATTCCAAAAAATACAATATACTATTAAAAAATAACTAGTGTTATGTCTGCTCGATGTGCGAATTGTAATTTTTTTAATGAATATTTTGTAAAAAATTATGAATATGAAATTATAATCGTATATTATTACCGAATAAGTAATTGTTTCCTCTTTTTCATTGTAACAAAAAATTAATATAATTGAAACCTGATTATATTTTTTTAACAATTCGAAAGCTGATTATATAAATTGATAAGAACAACTAAATGTAATTATGTATGTTTGCGATCGAAGGTAATTAGGAGAGATATTCATTTTACATTGAAGTATGATGGATAGAATATTATATAAAAGGACAATATTTACTTTACTTTTGTATTCGTGATGATGATGAATAGAAAAGCATATAAATCATTGTAAGATTAAACTAATTTATAACTTTCAAAGTTAATAGTGTTATTAAATCAAATCAAATTTGAAACTTTTCAAATTCTACAAATTTAAAGATATAATAGCTAATTAAACATTAAATATAAAGGTCTTCAAATCTATAACCTTCAACGTTAATAGTGTTGTTACATGAAATCAAACATCAAGCTTTTTATATTCTACAAATTTAGGAATATAAATATAACCTTAAAACAATTCAAATTCCATAACGATTAAAATTAATAGTATAGTTAAATAAACATTAAATATAAAGGTCTTCGAATTTACAGCCTTCAAAGTTAAGAAATATAACCTTCAAACAGTTCAAATTCCATAACTATTAAAATTAATAGTATAGTTAATTAAACATTAAATATAAAGGTCTTGAATTTAATCAAGGATATAAAGCTAATTAAACAATCAAATTTATAATCTTCAAAGTTAATAGTATTATTAAATGAAATAAACATCAAACTTTTCCGATTCTACAAATTTATGAATATAAATATAACCTTAAAACAGTTCAAATTTCATAACTGTTAAAATTAATAATATAGTTAATTAAACATTAAAATACACATTAACTTACTTGCTATAGTTCGACCAAAGTGTTGATTTTATTTTAAGTTCTTTAGGAGCTCATTGAGCCTTATTTCGAAAACTCTAACAATCACATCTCGCCATTCCTCTGCACTTTGCTCATTGACATCTTCTATTATATGTTGAATTTCTGGCCACTTTGGGTTTCACGTCATTATTATGAATAGATTGGGATAACCGCATGAACAACATATTTCAGCTTCAAATCTGGCACATTAGAAGTTTGTAGCATATCTCTTGCAAAACGGAAAGATCGGACTAAGACATTATTATCATTTAACATTGTAAGTAATCCTTCAATTATTTTCACATCAAGACTGCTCAATCTCTTATTAGAGCTCAGAGCTTCAACCCTATTGTGAATTTCATTATCCGTGTCATAAATATAGAGCTGTGAAAATTCGGGCTTGCAATCAGATTGTGGCAATAATGACCCAATAAGATGGCAGCTTTGCCCATGAAGCAGAAAGCAATATGGACTACATCTAGTGTTGATGGAACTATCAACATGTCATCCCATAGAAGTAAATCTGAACATAGAATTGTAAGCTCTAATACCTTCTCGAAACATCTTTGATACTTTCCCACCATGTTAGTCCATGAGCTTCTCAAGAAATTCAGGACCATGTTTTAGCAATGGTAGTAGGAATTTCCCATCCATGCAACACAAAGAAAATTTTGGCTTTGAGATTTATTTAGTCTTTTGATTCCTTTCTTCATACCAAAGGATTGCTCCACAAAAATCACATATGCAACATTGCTTTCCAAATGTCTAACCCTTACGCTCATGACCTATAAAAAAAATAATGTATATAATTTACTTCCATTAATTATGGAAAAATTAAAATTATATGCTCAATTAAATAAGAATAAATTTAGAAAGACAATATTTTTTAAAAAGAATAAAAATAATCTTATAACAAAAAAACTAAATTATCTTTCATTCATTTCTCAAATTAACACCATTACGTTTTTGCCTTTTCAAATCGAATGCAATTCATCGTCTCAATCTTACTTGTTTAGAGGCTAAAATTCTCGAAAGTCATTCATCATCTGAAAAAAAAACACAAACAATTGTGCAAATGTAAAACATCAAAAAATAATAATATAATTGTTTGATATAAAATTATATAACATTCAACTCACGTAGTCTTTTAGTTGAATTGTGAAACTTTCCCCTCATCAAATTTAGCATCATTCTCCGTTGGAGTCTTACCTTTTTATAAGCTAGGATTTGAAAAGTTCTTTTATGATCTAAACACAAAAATGAAAAATACATTTTTATATGAGGTATAGTAACTAAATAAATTGGAAAAAAAATTAGAGAGGTTCACCTTGTGAGAATTCACCATCTTCCTTGTGATGGAGATTTCCAATTCTTAATGAAGATGATAACGGCTCAAATTTACGTTTCATATCTAAACAAATACTTTAAAGACTTTCAAATGGAGAAGAAAACTTGCAAAGAAAAAAAAAGTGAAGCAAACTAAAAGAACAAACCTTCACAGACTATCAATTTATAGGAATGAAATTATCAATATGTTCATTAATGCCTTGGAACATCAAAATACAAATAACAAAAAAAACGAAAGAAATATGAAAGATCAAGATATTTAAATGATAATAATAATTTTTAAAAGGTTATGAATGTAAAAACACAAAACTAATTAAGTATTTACAATATTAATAACAAATAATAAATACAAAACTTTTCAGATTCTATAACTATTAAATATTAATAATTAATAATACATAAAAACTTAATAACAAAAATGTTTAATACAAAAAAAATAAAAAAAATAAAAGTCATGCCACATCATCCTAGAATCCTAGGTGGTAAAGAAAAATTCCTTACATTTTAGTTATTTATGTAGATTGAAAGAATGATTGCGGAGTTGGGTAAATTTTATATAATAAATTTGGATTTATATTTTTATTTCATATATTTTTGTTCTCATTTAGTACTAAATCACAAGCAATTGAAAAAAAAATGTGAAATTCATCTTATTTGATTAGATATATTGGAGAGGGACAAGGTGTAAAAACACCCTTAATCTTTAGTCTAAAGAGCAAATATGCCCTTAAAGTTTTTTTGGCTCAGATATGACCTTAATGTTTATCTAAAAGTTTAAATATAACCCTTAACTTTTAAAAATCTTAAATTTTAAACTTATTTATTTTAGCCTCTAAACTTTTATATATGTTCAAT
>CANYLF010521690.1:0-10394 GCA_948193215.1 Bocquillonia castaneifolia | reverse complement strand
TAATAATATGTTAAAGCACATTTCCTCATCCAAAAAAAAAAAATAACTGAAAAATATTGATTTTGATGATTCTAAAAAGTTCCAAAGTTCAAAGCAATGATTTTGATGATTCTAGAAACAATTTTCATAAATTACTTGTTTATTGCTCAATTCAATTCACTGCTATTATTGCTATTTTTTTTTAAAAAAAAAGGATCAAAATATAATTCCTTCAGAAAATGTTGTGTGTTTATCATCAACACAAGTTATTATAAGCCAACTGCTAAGTTGATTCATCCAACATTATAAAAAAAAAATACAGTGAGATGTAGGCATGCTATAATTATAGTATTGGCATTAAGTGCAGAAAACTTTCGGTTGACAAAACTAGCACTTGTGGCATGGTAAAGGACTAAATGAACAAGATTTTTCAGGTCCTCCATGAAAAATATACCATTCAAGGTGACGAAAATTCAACATTCAACCAGTTGACTAGATGCAAACTAGTCCCATGCCTCCGCCACGTTCTAATATTATATAGGAAGTAATATTACAATCCGCTTACAGAAATTGACAACAAATTGATAAGACTGAATCCATTTTTCTTCATCTGCTCCGCCTGGGTGACAAGTCTGCCGATCTAGATCTAGATCCAGATGGTGACCTGGATGCTCTACCAAGTGATGGCCTCCAGCCTCGGGCTTCCTCAGGATCATATGGAGGCTTCCTACAACACATTTCACATATTTGCTCAGATGCAAAAATGACAAGATAACAATTAATTGCAAATGGAAAAATAAATTAAGAAAAGCATTTATCTCCTGCAATATAGACTCTACTTTTCCTTCTAGTTCTAGCCACCATTACACTCTTGATTCTTGAAATGAAGTACAAATATGCAGTATGCATCCAACAAGAATGGTTAGCTGAAATAACAATCACTTGAAATTGACAAATAAAAATTACTCAAACTAGTTATTTCAAGGTCATTCAAAGTAATTCTACAAATACTATTGCTGGCAGTGTTATGCAGGTGCTAAGGAATGCACCATCACAATTACAGTCATTCAAAGGTACGACTTCAACAGATTGCTTGTACCCTTTTTGTTTGTCTGAAAATAAAACAACAATTCATGAATTGTGATAGCCCAATAGAAAGACATGTTTTAGCATAGACTGCACTGAATGATGCATCAGGAATTGACCAAGTACAATAGATAAATTCCACTTACTCGCCATAACCAGCAGCATTTCCATCAGGACCATCTGGACCATAACCTGGAGAATACGACCTGTGAATGTGGTTCCCATCTCTTTCCAAGGGAAGACCACCAGGAGACCTGGGATGGTCTGCATGCCTCCTACCTGGGGAAGGAGAGTACTCCCGACGTCTTGGGCCAGGAGAGAATGACCTGCCAATGCCATTATTTAAATGCTGACCATTCACCAACTTTTACACATATGATACTGTGTTCCGCCAAGTTGAACCTAACAACATTACCTTGAGCGGTATCGGGACCTAGAACCCATATGATGTCGAGGGGAGCGTGACAATGAACGAGACCGGGAACGTCCTGAAACAAAACGGATGCAGAACAGGCACTAGTTATACTGAGAACATCAATAGATTTGGCATTGGACTAAAAAACAAATGCAGATCAACATCACAACTGATGTTAAATTTACCATGATAATATAAATATTAAATGACATCAGCTAGAGTTTCAATTTTATCAATTGAAATCAAACTGAAAGCCTCATTCGATGATTTATAATACCAACATAAACTCCAAAATTCAGTCTAATCACTCACAACAAACAGAGAATTTAACAAGCGCTCCATTTTTGTAGACAATAACTTCCAATATCAACAAAGTCGTAATGGATGCTAAAAACAGTAGACCATACATGCAAAAAAATCACCATGGGGTGGGAAGATATAGATTCACATGAAATGAAAATCTTTGATTATCCATCAGTAAAACTGCAAAAAAATGCTTGAACACAGACAAACTAATCTTCCGTTATGACCATTATGAAGGACCAAAAACATACTTAACAAGTTGTCATAAGCTGCAGCTGAATTATAACTAGGCCTTTCATGCGCTATCATACAAGATTTCAGCAAATGAAAGGGCCTAAGCCATTGAAATTAAAGTAAGCCTGCATAAGCAGAAAATTTCACAACTGCATAAAAACATGCAAGGCAATAAAAATTGGGACCAACAAGTTCAATACATGACGGCTTTGTATACCAAATGTGGACTTTGTATATCAAATGTCGACTTAGTGACAACAAAGCATACCATAGTAAGACGATCGTCCTCCATAGCTGGGTACTCTGTCGAATGCACACAACTCATAAAATTAGGGACCATAAGTCTTTTAGCATGCATCTATGTTGAAAGTGGGAGACAACTTACCTAACTCTAGCTCTGTGACGCATCTCCTCAGGCCTTTTCCTTGTCTCTGCTGCTACCACCACTGATATTTCCCTTCCAGCAAAAATTGTTCCATTCATACGATGTTGAGCTTCCATTGCATCATATGTATCCACAAATTGCACAAATGCAAATCCACGGGGTTCTCTGCAGAATAAATCATAGCAAAGCATCATGAAGAGCAAAAAATAACATACAAGCAAATATCAATCGTCTGATAATAGCAACTTACTAAAGTAGGATAGTCCATCTTTATCAATAAGACAAGTGTTTGTATACTTTCCTCAATAATCTACATTTTAGCTCTAGAGTACTTACACATATGGGCACTAAATTTACATAAAGCAGGCTTAGTGGCTGACCTTTTCTTTAACAGTCAAGTATCAAAGGCAACTTCAAAAGATGCAAGTGACTTCAAAATCCTTCACATGTAAATATAAGATGCACTCGAAATCAACATTTCCCATACTTAAATGTCTCCATAAGTTGTCTTCAATTGATCAAGACTAAATCTTCATCCTCATCAAACTTCTAGTGATTGTATAATTAAATTATTTTTTCTTCAGAGGAACAATCTTCATTTGATACATTACTCTTAACACCCTTGAGACCAATATGTTAAGGAATGATAAACAAAACAGCTTCATCAAACTGGGGCTTGGTCTTGATTTTAACTTCAGACCATATGAACATCACTCTCTAACACCCTTGAAACCAATATGTTAGGGAAAGATTAACAGTAGGCCTTCAATTGTTAGGCTTGGTCTTGATTTTAACTTCAGACCATATCAACATCACTATCTAACACACTTGAGACCAGTATGTTATGGAAAGATTAACAGTAGGCCTTCAATTGTGAGGCTTGGTCTTGATTTTAACTTCAGACCATATGAACATTAGTCTTTAACAATCTTGAAACCAATATTTTATGGAAAGATAAACAGTAGGCCTTCATCAATTGTGGGGCTTGGTCTTGATTTTAACTTCAAACCAACACACCCCCTGACAAACCAGTTCAAAATTTAATTCACTATGAAAAAGAAAACAATTACCTTGACAAATACTTTAGAATGCGATTCAGACGTTAATTTATATTTCAATAACTCTTATCTCATACCAAGTAGCTTCAATTATAGAAGAAAAGGAAAAGGCATTTTACACGATACGCAACCTGGACTTACCTAGGAAAAATAGCAGAGATACAGAAAACAAACAAACCAGAAATTCCAACATGTCTAATCCTACTGCCAGAAGAAAACTCACCCTGTGTAATAGTCCTTTGGAATATACACATCCCTTACGACTCCAAATCTCTCAAATGGAGCCCGAAGTTCTTCAGGTCTACAAAAAGGAAAAAAAAAGAGAGAAAATCAACCAAAGTCTTCAACAACCAAACAAACAAACTGACCACAGAACAACAGAAATAAAAATTTCACCGGCAATCAAGAGGGATGTTCCGAACAAGGAGACTTCCGTTATTCTGCTCCTTGCGCCTCCCATACCCACCACCACCACCTCCTCCATATCCTCTCCTAGGCGGACTTCTTCCTCGACCTCCATAACCTCTCCTGGGAGGACTATAATATGGCGGACTGTACCTTCTCATTCTCCAAACAACCTATCAATACATCACAGTTGATGCCAAAGTAACACACACGATAAATTTCACAACAAATTACAATTTACCACAACACCAAAGTAAGCTGCTAAATAAAAATTACATTTCTGCATATACTTTATGAATCTAAGACATAACTCTTTCAACAGATAGCGTCAATTAAAAAAAAAAACGCAATAAGAACATAAAATATTTTTCTTTTCCTCCATATAAAGATAAACCCTAAATTATAACTAAATAACCAAACAAAAAAATCAAAATTTAATAAAGAACATATCAATTAATTAATTATTGATAATTTCTTGTGATTAATATGCTCAATCTGATAACCTAAAGATCGAAAATTTAAACCCAAGCAGGCACAGATTTCTATCATGGAACAAACATTAAAGAAATTAGGGTTTCTTTTCAATTCGATCGCAAGATAAGACAAAAAGAAATTTTAAACATAAATTTAGTGAATCGAGTAATTACCAGTGAGACCTTGTCAAGAAAATAACCAGTGAAAGGAAAACAAAAAAAAGGTATCGATGCTTGTAAGTTGTAAAGCGAATTAGATCCGAGGGTTGTCTGTTAACTTGTAAGTTGTAACTGATAAAAGAGTAAACATAATTATGGCAAAAGGTATAAATAAGCCCCTAAATTAATGTAAATCTCACTTAAATACCTAAAGTTCAAATTGTCTCTCTTTAACTTTAAAATTTTAAAATAATGCAAAGAAAACCTTTTGATTTAAATCAAAATTCATTTAAAGTTCAAATCTTTAAATTTCATGAAATTGAATGTAACTAGATCAAATTTCTCTAAATTTGATGCAATTTATAAATAAACACTAAATAACAAGGGATAAGCATTTTATTATGATAAAAATACCCTTAAATTTTATATTTTTAGTTTTTCATATCAAAACACAAACAACTTTGTATTATGGAATTTAAGGATATTTTTGTCGTAATAAAAGGTTTATCACTTATTATTCGGTGTTCATTTGCAAATTCCATCAAATTTAGAGAAATTTGATCTAGTTACAAATAATTCTATAAAATTTGAACATTAGAGTTTCAAATAAATTTTGATTTAAACCAAAAAAATTGAAATTTCAAATGAATTTTCATAAATTTTGTAAAATTCATTTATAATAAACACACTCTTACCAACCCTTTTAATGAAAGTCAATTAAAAAATAATAATTATTGCCAAAAAAAACAGTTAGTGCAAAGGAGCAGGTGTGTCTTTTTTTCCAACAATTATTTGTTTTATTATTATTAATATTCCAATAAGTCTCATTTTATAATGGCATTAGTCTCGGTTAATTTTATTAGAGATGATGATGTTTTTGTACCATTTTAAGAATTTAAAAACTAAAATGAAATATTTTAAATTTTAATAGTTTAAATAAATTATTAGTCGGTGGGGTGAGGAATTTTGTATTATAAATTCATAATTGAGGAATTATTTAGTTAAAAAAAAGTTGAAGGACACTAATGGGAGAGAAAAGGAAGTAAAAAATTGAAGGACACTAATGGGAGAGAAAAGGAAGTTGAGAAACATGAATGAAAATTACTCCACATCTAGAGGGACTCATTAATCAAATAAGATGCCCTTTTTCTAGGGCTAGTAATTTTTGACACTACCCGTTTACACGACACGACACGGAGTTCAGCGGGTTCGAGTTGAGGCTAAACAGGTTCGGGTCATAAACGGGTCAACCCGTTTATGACACGAAGAAAAACTAGGTTTAAACGGGTTCAACCCGCCAATGACACGTTTAAACCTGTATAAATAATATGAATAAATAAATTTAATAATTAATATATATCAAAATTTTAATTATAACATTTTAATGATTATAAAAGTATATATATTTAATTTGTTTTAATAATTTTTGTAATTATATATTAATTATGATTGTTTTTTAAAATTTAATAGTTTTTTTATTGGAATAGTTAAATCGGGTTAAATGCGTAATATAAACATGACACATTTTAACACGTTATAACACGTGTAGCATTAAACGGGTTACACGGGTTGACCCATATAACCTATTTATTAAACGTGTTCGGATTAGTGTTGAGAATTTTGACACGATTAGTTAAATGGGTCGTATTCGGATTGAGCATTTTTCTATTATACCCATGTCTTGACACGACCCGTTTATGACCCGTCAACCCGAATCGCTAGCCCTACCTTTTTCCCCTTTGGGGACTGAATTAATCCAATAAGCTAAAGCGTTATTAGCAAAGGGTGTTATTTTTCTGGTTTAAAGAGGACTAGAAATTACGGTGAAATTAAGGCATAATGGCAAAAACATTGATATTCCTCAATTGTTGGTTAATACATAAATTTTTGGATGATGTACATAACACATGAAATATGTCTATCTAATATAATTACATATGTTGTACACTGGAATGATCCTTTGAAGCATCCACCTTTTCTTCAAGATTCATGCGAACTAACTGCGAAGATCGAAGAAAGTCATAAAGTTAAGCGGGTAATATTCTTACTGTCCATTTCTCCTTTTCATATAAAGCTATTAGCTTATGAGAAAGCAAGTCCTCCGTTTTATCCGGTTACCCGTTGGACACTATTTATGATCCAGCAGACCGGCAAATCAGCAGAGACTTGCATCTATTTCACCTCTTAATTTCTGCATCATGTTTGAAAGAAGTTGACTTAGGAGCTCAAAGCAGATGAAAACTCCATATCATGCAATAATTAATTTATCCATCAAAGATTAAACTTCTTGAGGGTGCGACATTTGAAGAGTGTGTCAATGCAGCAAGGAGCCAACTCGTATGATGGAGGCATCAGCATGCAACTGCAATTTCTGGTTCTGATGGTAAGCTGTCAGAGTCAGAAACTAGAGGACTTTTTTGATATTCATTTCTTAGCTGACCACAAGCTGCGCTAGCATCCATGCCTCTTGTTTGACGCACACTTACAGTTATTTTACGAGATTCCAAAGCAGCAGCAAATGCTTGCACCTGCCAAATAAGAAATAATTCATGAAACAAAGCATGAACAACAGTCTTATGGCCTGTTTCTCACACAAAGTGTTAAAAGGACACATGGTCATACCGCCTTTTTGGAAGGTCGTTGATAATCAGAGCCTTCAATTGGATTGAAAGGTAAAAGATTCACATGAGAACCACGACCCCACTCATGGAGTAGCTCAGCAAGTTCTTTTGCATGCTCTGCTCTATCATTGACTCCAGCTGAGAGACAAACAACAAATTTGTATTAAGAACAATGTCTTAATGCTCTGTCATGCACCCTCAACTAAGCAGGAGGCTGTGCCACTAGGGAGAAATCAATATTGAAATGAAGTTGTAGTACCTAAAAGTGCATACTCAAAGGACACTCGTCGACTTGTTTCAAGGAAGTAGTCCTTGCAGTCTTTCATTATTGCATCCAGGGGGTAAGATTTCGCACTTGGCACAATTGTTTCCCTAAGTTTCTGGTTTGGAGCATGTAAACTGACAAACAAAAAGAATGGGAAAATGTCATCACAAGCAGACAATAGTTTTGGTTTTCAAAAAGCAATTAGAACAGAATGCTCCCTCCGTTCATTTCTATTTGATAAAATTTGACTTTCACATAGTTTAAGATGTAATAAATACAATATATACTGACTCTTATACCTTTTGACTTTCAAGTTTCTCACCACTTTTTCCAAAACTTATCTTTTCAAGATATTAATTATTGAGGATAAAAAAATGAAATATCTAATCAAAAAGACACTGACCCTTATAATAATCAATTAGAATGGGACACCAAGAAGTGTAAATTTTGCCAAATAGAAGTGAACGGAGGGAGCACTATAGTAAGAAAGTAGGTTGGAAAAATGCTTCAAGAAATATGCAGAATATGAAAGGCAAACAAGAAGGGGAGATCATAGCAAAAAAAAAAAAAATTCCCTGAAAGTGGACATTTTGATGTTTCAAATATAGTTGACAATTAAATGAAAATCTAAATGAACTTACTGACTATCGAAAAACAAAATTCAATTTTAAAAATTTTCACAAATTTCTATTGGCATAAGAATTTACTGAAACTTTAGCTCAAAAGGCATGCAGATCATAAGGGGGAAAAAATCAATATAGCCCAACCACAATTGACTTGGATTAAAGCTTAGTTTAGTTGAGTTGAGCTGATATAAGAATTTATTACTGTGCAAAAATTCAAGGGTACAGGCTAAGAAGTGAATATATTGCAGGAGCACGAATTGATCAACGAATGGCCTGTGGCACAGGGAAGCTTGTTGCCAGTTTTAGCTGTTAAGCATACATACATGGTACATCAACTAAGAAGCTTGATTGCAGAAACAGATGGCATCATTTTAAGGTCAGCAGAATTATTCAATATATCCAATGTTTCATAAAATGATCTACCTTAGGGCCAACGTTGACTGAAGTTTGTGAGAAGCCAGCCTTTTAATTGTGTTTGGGACCCCCACAGTAGAAATGGTGATCATTCTTTGTCCAATTTGCACATCCTGAGAAAGCAACAGCAAGTGCAGCCATATGTGAGGTCTGAGTTTCCATTCAAAAACTTCATATTGACATTTGCTAGAACGTTTCCGATAAGGCAATAAGAAAGGATGCCAGTCATCTCTCAAAGTGAGTCATGCTCAAGAAGAAGAAGACAATATTCTAGGTTGATGATCACACTATAGCACATCTTAGAATCATGCTTCTCATAATTCTGTGGTTCATCATCATAGATTCAAGAGAACTTCTACATCTACAAAACCTCTCTACATTGAACTTAAGAGTTTGTTTGGTATAAATGAATTCTATGAAATTTTATGGAATTCATTTTCAAATCCATAGTTTATGTGTTTGGTATAATGGAAATTCATTTATTACACTATTTTATTAAAACTTTGGAATTGATCATAGCTAAATCAAATGAACACTTCATTTGGAAATGAATTTAATTCTGCACTAGAATTGAACCAAACAAGGGGTAAAGAAACTGATTCCAAGCAAATATTAGCTTAAATCTTCAACTCTTTCACATCTAATGGAAAGATAGGAAACTAATATGTTAAGAAATGGAAATGGAAGGAAAATATAAATGTGGTTGTCAATTATGAATGCTTAATAATCTAAATGCTGATAGGCTAGAAGCATCAGGATAAAAACTGGAGGAAAGAACTGAAATAAACCTTATTCAAGCATCGGTGTGCTTCAAGTACCGACTTCAAGTTCAACATCGGTTCACCCATTCCCATGAAGACTACATTTGTCACTCTATTTTCAAAGATATCCTCGATAGCCAAAACCTGTGCGAGCAAAATATGCATGAGGTAAAATGGCAATACCATGATATCATTCGTCGAAGGTTAAACCATTAAAGTATTAAAGTCTTCCTTTTTATCATATTTTCAACAGTTTAGAAGATGCAATGACAAGTGTGGAAGAGAGATGAAAGACAGACCTGTTCAATGATTTCATGCCTTTTAAGATTTCTTGAATACCCTCCTTTCCCAGTGGCACAAAACGAGCACCGCAATGGACAACCGACCTAAACAACAATCCCAAAAGAAAAATCAAACTTCAAAACATGATGAATGAAAAATTTTATTAAACTTAAACTTTCACTAGCTAATCTTCTATAGGACAATCACCTGAGATGAAACACATGCAGTAAGACGCATCGAACCTTTCTCAGCTTGTACAGGGATACCAACAGTTTCAATCAATCTATTGTCCTCCAATTTTATCAGCAACTACAACATCAATATCATTATCAAGCTAAAGTAAACAATAACAATGATGATAGTGTATACAAAAATAAATACTTCACATAAAACTCTAACTAAAATAAACATAAAAAATTTGACATTTTTTTTAAACCTTAACAGTGCCATCAGCAGCAGTAACTGTACGATAAATTGGTGACCTTCCAACTCTCCATCCTGCTTCTTGAAGGTCATTTCTGAATGCCTGTGGCACTTTTTACCCCAACAGTAAAAAAAGTTAAAATTAATTAATCCCAAACCATTTAAAACAAAAAAAAATAGTTTGTGTCATATATAATTCAATTTAATAGTAATAATGAAGGATTGAGAAACTCACGTTGAATAAAATCTTGAATTTCTTTAACTTTTCTCTGGTATATGAGATGGTGAAGCTGTTTTCCTCTATAGCTTTGCTAATTAACAACATTTATAAAAAAGAATAAGACTTTAATTTTGATTATTATTATTATTTTCTTGGCAACCAAACAGAATCAAGAAACTTTGTTCTTTTTACCTGTCCGAAATTGGCGGCGAGTTGCTGAAGCTCAGGCTCCGACATGCCCAGCAGAACTTGAGGGTCACGCGGCGGTGACGCGGAGGAGGTGGA
>CANYLF010521592.1:0-16033 GCA_948193215.1 Bocquillonia castaneifolia | reverse complement strand
ACTACCCCATCAAAAAAATGAGTTACTATATTATCTAAAAAAATGAGTTACTATAATATGGTTTCAAAGCATAAAATAAAAATAAAAATTATTAAAGCTCTCCATTTCATATTGATAGAGTAGTAGATATTGGGTTAGAATCAGACCCAACATCATATAACAGAAAAATGGCATCTTTTCTAGAAGATTAAGGGAATAGGGGACAGTGGGACACGTGTACAATCCAGGCAAGTGCTCCCAAGACCCTAGATTCCTTAAACATACTATATAAAGAATAGTATGTGGATATAGGAAGGTAATTCCTTTTATTTTCTATTCTCTTGGTCTTATTTACTAACTTTAGCATCGGAGTACGAATGGGATCCCCAATCCCGTCGTATTCTGACCATTCTGTTTGCCTTGTAGAGACCCGCAACGCAAGGTATAGAGACCCGCAACGCAAGGTATAGAGACCCAGAGAAAAGGATATAAAGACCCCATGGATACCAATCCATCAGTTGGTGTGGAGACCGTGAATAATAACACAGTCACTGGAATACTGGTGGCAACAAATGTAGACATTTCTCAACCATAGGGACCTTTCGTCGAAAATGGAAGACTTTCATTTTTTGACTGGACACCCACAGGTCCTACAACAACCATAACCCATCAGCATCCTCACACTTCCAACTAAAGAGTAACAGCAAGATTCTTGACACTCCCTCGACCCATATTTAATACAACAATAGCAATGCCCATGCAAACCCTCTCAGGCAATCAAACTTCTTCTTCTGCTCAAACACCCAACCCAGGAATACAACCTTAGATAAATTTGCAAGAAAACATGTCTAACCTCATGACTGAGATGGATGGCTGGCATTTTTTAACAAAGAATGGCTGAAGTATTGTAGCAATATGCCAAGCCCAATACTGGACCATATGACCCAACACCACCACCACCACCCCAGCCGCCATAAAATACTCAACCAATCCTGGAATCATCTCAATGCATCCCTTATACACCCACTTATCATACCTAGACAGCAAACTACTACAACCCAGAAACATACCTTCCTGAAGGCGGTGATGAATCAGAGATCGGTAGAGGCCATGGTAGAAACCGGTAGGGGGCACAAGGGGAGAGGCCGCTAACAGCTGCAGGGGTAGAGCAGCAGGTCCTAAATGTGTTTAAAAGGCTTAAGAGAGGGGATCTAGATGAGGATTTCCAAAGTGATGGGGGATCCCCCTATTAGCGGCTATCTTACTGGAATAATTACCAGATAAGGTCAGGACCTCCAAGATGGACTCTTTTGAGAGGTCAGGAGATCCAAAGGAACATGTGGCCAAATTCCTTACCATGATGAGTTTACGACATGGCATTACAGACGCTTTAAAGTGTAGGGTGTTCCCAACTACACTTAAAGGAGCTGCACAACAATGGTATCTTGGGCTTCTTAACTTTTCAATCCATAGTTTTACGGATTTACAAACTATATTTAGGAAGCGGTACAGAACAAATGTTCACTCTCCAAAGAAGTCTAATAATCTGCATAGATGTATTCAAAGGCAGGATGAGTCGTTAAGGGATTATGTGTTGTGGTTCAATAAGAAGGCAATGTTGGTGGAAAGTATGAATGAGGAAACAGCTATAGAGGCTCTGAGAAAAGGCACTCATTTTCAAGAGATGCATAATAAGCTAATCATAAAAAATCCAACTTCCTTTAATGAGGCAATTACAATAGCTCAAAAACAGGCGGATCTAGATGATGCCTTGCGGAATGACAGGAGAGAAATGGATAAAAGGGGGGGGGGAGCAGTCAAAAAAGAGAAAGGAACCGTGATAATCAGGCTGGAAAAGAACCTTATAAAAGCCGCTCAGATCACAACACGCGGCCAGACTACCCAAGCCGCAGTAACTTTACCCCATTAACTGCTCACAAAGAAGACATTTTACTTTGGATCAAAGAAAATGGGGAAGAGATTACAAAGCCTAGACCATTGATGGTAGAGTCACAAGATAGGCAAAACCAGAATAAGTACTACAAGTATCATAGAGATCATGGCCACACTACTGAGGAGTGCAGCAACTTACAGTATGAGATAGAGCGGCTAGTGCAGAAGGGAAAATTGAAGAAGTTTGTAGGGAACACAGAAACTGAGCAGAAGAGAGAAAGGGAAGAGAAGAAAGAAGAGAGGAATGAGCCGCCATCAATGAAGAAAAGGATTGAAGGAAAATTTTATGGGGTCATAACAGGGGGAAACCCACTAATAGAACTGCCAAAGAAGAAGTAAAGGCAACAGGTGTTCATAATTGACACCAACTTCCCAGAAGTATCCTTTGATCACATAGATGCCGCTCATGTAAAAGAGTCGCATAATGATTCACTGGTAATTGAAGCCCTGATAGGGGAATATTGGGTCTGCAAATTATTAGTAGATGAAGGAAGCGCAGTCCACCTAATGACTAAAAAGGCCTACTTGACCATTGAAAAGGAAATGGCGGCTCTAAAACAAGTAAAAAGCCACTGGTAGGCTTAGGCAATAGACCAATACAGCCATTGGAGATAGTAGAGATGGAGATGCAGTTCGGTGAGGATACAGGCCCTACCAAAACACTAAAGGTACCTTTTAATATTGTTGATATGGATCCAGCTTATAATGCTATATTGGGTAGACCTCTACAAGTATTTGTTACTTGACGATGAAAATCCCAACCCCTAATGGCCTAGTAGTGATCAGAGGAAATCAAGAAGCATCTTAGAAGTGCTATGTGGTAGCTGAGGGAGGAAAGGAAGAATCACTCAGTATTGATTAAATCTTAACTCATCACATAGGTGAAAAGAGAACAGAGCCGGGTGATGTAACAAAAGAGTTTGGGATGACAAAGGCCAAAGTAAAAAATTGAGGGAAGAATGAGTTAGTCAACTGGAAAAGGAGTTACAAATGTTATCATGGACAATCAGGATTTGCTTTCAATAGATCAAAAGGAAATAAAAGGTGTAGACCCAAGCATAATCACACACAAGCTCACGGTGGACCTAAAGACCAAGCCAGTAAGACAGAAAAAGAGGATTTTTAGTATGGAGAAATAAAGAATAATAGCTAAAAAAGTGAAAAAGTTAGAAGAAGCCGGATTCATAGAGCCAATACAGCATACAGAGTGGTGTGCGAATGTTGTACTTGTTAAAAAGCCTAATGGTAAGCACCGGATATGTGTAGACTTCACCGATCTCAACAAGGCATGCTCTAAGGATAACTATCCCCTGCCTTGTATAGATCAGTTGGTTGATTCCACGGCGGGTCACGAGATTTTTTCCATTGTGGATGTGGCTAATGGGTATCACCAGATTCCAATGTGGCTAATGGGTATCACCAGATTCCAATGAGCCAAGCTGATAAAAGCAAGACAACCTTTGTCACTGATGGGGGAACTTTCTGTTACAAAGTAATGCCATTTAGGCTAAGGAATGCGGGTGCCATTTATCAGCGGCTAATGAATTACATATTCCAGGAGCAGATTGGGAAAACAATAGAAGTCTATGTGGATGACTTAATCATCAAAATTAAAAAGGAAGAAGACCATCTGAGAGACCTTAGAGAGGTATTCAACATTTTTAGAAAGATAGGGATGAGGCTGAATCCGGACAAAAGTGCCTTTAGGATTAAAGCAGGAAAATTCTTGGGGTTTATGGTCTCTGAAAAGGGGATAGAGGCTAAAGAGAAAGTCCAAGCCATACTTGATATGAAGCCGCCAAAGAACGTAAAAGAAGTCCAAAAGCTTAATGGTCGGATAACAGCATTAGGCAAATTTATGTCTTGTGCCGCAGTAAAATCCTAACCATTTTACTAGACCTCAGAAATGTAAAAAAGTTTGATTGGATTGAAGAATGTCAGAAAGCTTTTGAAAAGCTCAAAGAATTCTTGTCTTCACCACCAGCACTAAGCAGACCTGTTCCAGGCGAGTGGCTATACTTATACCTAGCTACCGTTGAAGAAGCAAAAGCCAGTGTGTTGATTAGAGAAGAAAAGGGGGAGTAGAAGCTGATTTATTATGTCAGCAGAGTATTAAAAGGATCGGAGCTTAGATATCCGGTTATAGATAAATTGACATTGGTAGTTTATTTCCATGCTCATACTATAATGGTAAGAAAGAATATGCCTCTAAAAAGGGCTTTAGAGCACCCAGAGGCATCCAGACGAGTGGTGAACTGGTCAATACAGCTAGGCGAGCATGATGTCCGGTATGAACCAAGAACCGCATTAAAGGCATATATCCTTGCAGATTTGTGGCCGAGATGGGAGGTGATAAGGAGAAGCAAATAAATGCTAGTATGTCAAAAAAATGGGAGCTATATGTGGATGGGGCCAGTAATGAAAAAGGCGCAGGAGCAGGAGTCCTTCTAATAGGACTAGGTAAAATCCAAATTATTTATGCCCTTAAACTTATGTTTAAAGCAACTAACAACCTGGCAGAGTATGAGGCTATGATAGCATGCCGGTCACTGGCCAAGGAAGTAAAGGTAGAAAACCTGGTGGTGTACAGTGACTCTCAGCTGTTAGTAAACCAAGCCAATGGCAACTTCGCTGCAAAAGAGCTGCTAATGATAAAATATCTGGAGAGTGTAAAGTAGCTGCTATAAAAGATCATAAAAAGGGGTGACAAATTTAAAATATGTCAAATCCCTAGAGATGAAAATGGGGAAGCGGATCTATTGGCCAAAGCTGCGACTGAAGGAGAAGAAGCCTTCCACAGAATCCCATTGAGGGAAGAGTTAATGGGCCCAAGTGTTGAAATGGAAGAGGTTTTGGAGATAGCAGAAGTGGCTGAATGGATGAAACCCATCATTACCTTTAAAACTACGGAAGAATTGCTAGATGATAGAAATAAGGCACAAAGGTTGCAGGCAATCGCCTCACTTTACCATTACCAACATGGAGTATTGTTCCTAAAAGCTAGATTTCATCCATGGTGCCGATGTGTGTCAGCATGTGATGGTTTACATTTGATGAGGGAGATTCATGAGGGTATTTGCTGGTCACATAAGGAAGCCCCCACACTAGTCAGAAAAAGCACTTCTTTAGGGGTATTACTAGCCAACCATGTATAAAGATACGTAGGGACTGGTGGAAAAATGTTGCAAATGCTAGAAATATGCTAAAGTGAGTTATCTACCGGCTAGTCATCAGTCACCAATTGGAAGCCCCTAGCCCTTTCCCGTATGGGGAATGGATATTCTTAGTCCTTTCCTACAAGCATCGAGCCAAAGAAAGTTCTTGATTGTAGTAGTGGATCATTTCATGAAGTGGATAGATGCCATGCCAGTACCCACCATCACAGAGGAAAAAATTGAGAAGTTCTTTAGAAATGAGGTTATTTGTAGGTTTGGCATCCCCCATACCTTGATCACAGATAATGAAAAGCAGTTTGATTATGAAAAATTCTGAAGCTTTTGTGGCAGCCTAAATATACAGTTGCACTTCTCATCAGTGGCACACCTACAAACCAACGACCAAATAGAGAATGCCAACAGAACTCTATTAGAAGGGATCAAAAAGCGGCTAAATGACCTGAAAGGCGGCTGGGTGGATGAACTTTACAGTGTACTTTAGGCCTATAGAACAACTCCCAGAAAAGCTACTAAAGAATCCCCTTTTCATTTGGCTTACGGTATGGATGTAATGATCCCAACAGAGATAACTTTCCCACCTTGGCGAGTGTTAAACTATGATGAAGAAGAAAATGAGATGTCAATGAAAGTCAATAATGATCTGCTATAAGAGAGAAGGGAACAAGCCGCTATAAGAGCTGATGCATATAGACAGCAAGCCGCAAGATATCATAACAAAAGAGTTAGAGTCAAACACTTTAAAGTGGAAGACTTAGTCCTACGCAGGGCTCATGTGGGAAAATGTGAAGCAAGAGTTGGCAAGCTCGGTGCAAATTGGGAAGGCCCTTTCAAGATACTGGAAGTGATGGGCAAAGGGGCATATAAACTGGCAAATCTTGATGGAACTGTCCTACCTAGGACTTGGAATGCCGAACTGCTGAGAAAATACTATCAGTAATTGTAGCTCTCATTTCACAGCTATCAATTAAAAAGTTTGATTTCTAGCACTAATTTATTTTTCTTTTTCCTTTATTATTATTATTCAACCAGCACATCATCTATCAAACCACTGTAAAAGGCTTTAAATAGCCCAGATGAAGACGCTAAGTCTAATTAAACTGCTGTAAGAGGCTTCATACAGCCCAGGTGAAGAGGCTAAGTCCCATCAAACCGTTGTAAGAGGGTTCAAACAGCCTAGGCGAAGAGGCTAAGTCCTATCAAACCACTATAAGAGGCTTCAAACAGACCATGCAAAGAAGCCAAGTTCTAACAAAGCGCTGTAAAAGGCTTTTAACAGCCCAGGCAAAATAAGCTAAATCAAAACGCTGTAAGAGGCTTCAAAATAGTCCAAGCAAAGAGACCAAGTCTCATTAAGACATTATTCTAACTTCAAATGACTCAAAAAGATAAACTCAAGTAGGGAATATAATAAAGCTAAGGTATCAAAGTTAAAAACCAAAACTAATTTCATTAAAAATATCATTCACAAGGAAATCATTGTTCAAAAAGACATTAAAAGGAATTACAAGGGTAAACTAATCTACAATATGAACATCAGGCTCCTAGTCTCCTCTTTGGTCATTGAGCGTGCCACCACTGTGCGCGGCAGTATTGCCATCGACTAAAGGGTGGATAGCAGCCTAGGTAGTGGGAGTAGTAGAAGATTCCCCTTGTTGAGAAGCAGTAAACAAAATCCCTTCAGACTGAGGAGGAGCAGGGGGCAAATCTTCAGCAGGTTAGAAAGGAACCAGTGGCATATTTTCAGAAGGAGATAAAGGAAGACTATTATCATCTTCATCATAAAACATCATCAATAAAATCATCATCAGCCCCAATGGCATTATCATAATTATACCAAATGTGGTTGGAAAGCGCATTGATATCAATCTCCTCAAGCCACGAGGAAACAAACGAAACCTTGCCAAAGTCGGCTAAGCTCACTCGATCAGCATCAGAAACTTCAGGACTTATACTCAAAGCCTTTCAAGCTTCCTCAACCGTTCTCTTCCTACAAGCTTTATAAAAGGCAACAAGAACGAGACTGGTAAAAAACTTGGTAGTTTATTGTTCCTTAAGCCGCCCTGTAATAACTCCATCCTTTTCTAAAAGAAGAGCGGCATTAGATAATTTCAAGTTAGCATTAGCCTGCTCCAATTTGGCCTTGATCTGCTCCAACTCCTCATTTTTCTTGCGAATCTATTCTTGGATTTTGCGCTGCTGCTCTAATTCACCAGCAAGTTGAGTATTTTAAAACTCCTTACCCTTCAGCGATTCATCAACAGCAGCAGGAGCTGGATCTTTGCTCTTCACTCCCCCAAGCGCCTTTGTCAATTCAGAATTGGCTGCATTGCTAGATTTAAAAGCATTGATGTGGGCCCCGCCAAGAGCCTCTAGATGTTGAAGAGCCTGAAGCGTACATTAATAAAAATAAGTAACTAACAAACACATAAAAATTATGAAAAAAGCTATTGGTCAAAATACTATACTTACAAAAAAATAGAGTTTACGGGTCTCTCCCAATAGTTTCATCTCAGGAATTGAGCATACTTTGGCCATATCCTTTAGAAGGCAGGCCAACTCAGAGAACCTCCTCTCAACACCATCATTTTCCATAGAAATCTGCTTACGATTGGCATAAAGCCAATCATCAGGAAGAATAAGTACTCCAGATTCTTCACAAAACATCTTCCTTAAGACATAAGGATGCTCAATGCCATCACCGCATAGTGCATAATCGTCAAATCAAGGAGCAGCAATAGAGGAACCCCCTTTCTCAGTGCTAACAAGGGCACCTGATGAGTGAGCACGAGCCACCTCTAGCAATGAGACTGGTAATGAGCAGGTCGAAGTGCTGACAGGAGTAAGTACGGTCGAAGAGGTGGCAGAAGTAATAGAGCCAACAGCAGCAAATACTAACCCGCTACCACTTGCACTAGTAGAAGTAACATGGGGAATAGTAGTGGCGCCAACTTCTATACCACCGCTAGTAATAGAAGCCGATACATTAGCAGTTGCAGCTCCAGATGCTCCAGAAGAAATCCGAGGCCTCTTACGCGGGTTCGGAGGAGTAACCAAATCTAAAGACATTCCAATAAAATGCATATCTACAATTAGCAAAGAAACTAATAATCAATTAAAAGAAGTAAAAATGAAAAAAAAAAGTCAATAAAATACCATATTCAATGCCGGCTTCAGCGGCCATCTCTGCTATTAGATTTAGGTCAACATTAGACAAGCTGGAAGAGGAGATGAGACTACTAGGATGATCTAATATCTTAATCCCCTGGGAAGGACCCTGAGGCCTAGGAGGTAATGGTGAAGAGGGAAGAATATTTTGGTCATCATCTATATTGGCTGGAAGACTAGCCAACTCAGGTCATCATCATTAACAGGCCAATCAGCAATAGGGGCCTTACCGGCTCTCTTAGTAGATTTTTTCTTCAAATAAGACTTTCCAGAAAGATAACTAGAGATGTGGTCATCTAAGGAAACTTTGTTTTGAAAATGAAGTGCAGCAAAAGATTGCAAAGCGAGCCACTCTTTCTTTTTAAGTTTTTGACGGCCAGATATGACACCTACAACCCAATCATGAGGGAGTTATTAAAAAGCATCTACATACACTACAATCAAAAACCTATTTTTTACATCATGAACCTTGGAAGGACTACCATCCCAAAAATGATAGGCAGAACCACGCCAGGAAGAAGAAACAAACATCTCTTTTTTACGACGAGTCAGTTTGAAGTTTTGCAAAAATCTATCTACAGTTGGCTCAACATCAGACCGTTTATGAACATGTAAAAACCCTAGAAAACTATGAATCGAATTAGGGTGAAATTGAGACAGGAATATTTTTATATTTCAAAATTTTAGCCAACGGAGGTTCTAAAGGGAATCTCAGGCTAGCTTGTAGTTGACTAGCCTAGACAATTACTCTATTACTACCTATATGATTAGTGGGACATTATTTAGCATCAGGGCGATGATATGAATAACCAGCAGGCAGGGGATATTAACGAATAAAATCATGATAAAGATTTAAATCAGTAAAAACAGACTTTTCTTTGGCTAGAGTAGCCATCATGGCATCAAAACCAGTAATATTTTCTGTAGTCTCATCAGGTAAATCAATAAGAGCCATTAGAAAAGAACTTGTTTTATGTTGAAAGTACTCTAAGAAGTAAAGCAGCAAAAACCTAGCAAAGGAAAATCTCGAACAGGAAGCAATTTAAGAGAATGCACAGGGAAAAGGAGAGAAAAATCAAGTAAAAATAAAGAAAAGTAAAAAAGCACAATTTATAAGAGAAAAAAAAAAGCTCAAGGTAAAAGTATGGCCATACGATCAAATCGAGATCAACGGTTGAGAAAAAATAGATAAATGACAGGTCACTGACATACGAAAAGCCTACTAAAAAATGGTAATATATTAATTAATAGCAGTTATCGTCACGAGAAAAAAGAAGAAACGTCTCATCATAAATGGAAAAGTAACTGACAGACTGGAAGGGCACCAGAAATTCGAAAAGACTAAAACTACAAAAATATTTCTGAAATTCAAAATTCCCCCGCAAATACTCAAGAAACATGTAGAAACCAAGAGTAGGGTGAATTGGTGTAGAATTAGAAATTAAAAAAATGATACAAGAATGGATTAGGGAAGAAAAGAAGAACACAAAAGATTTATAGTGGTTCAGACCCAACTTGTGCTACATCCACTCTCCCAAATACACAATTTGGGGTTCCACTATCCACCAAGGATAACAAGGAGATTTACAAGGCTATCTCCAACCTTTACAATGAGTTTTACCCAAGGCTAACTCACAAACCCTAGTGTTTCCAAGAGGCTAGCACCAAACCTTTACAATGAAGATTTCAATAGGCTATCTTCAACCTTTACAAAGGGAATTCTAAGGCTCACTTCAAACCGAACCCTAGTGTTTCCCTAACTCACAAAGATTTGACACTAGTACATGGATAACTAATTCACTCAACCCAAGCAACAAATACTCTAGAGTTCTAGCTACCCATAACCAAACAACCAAAAAGTTACAAATGATTGAAAAATGAGTTTACAAGGGTTTGGCTATCAAAAAATTAATGGTCTTGCTTGAAGAACATTTATGATGAGTATTTATAGCCAAAATATCCAAAACTAGCTGTTAGAAACAACACCAAGTGTGTCTCTAATGGCTAGTTACTTTTTCAATAAAAGCACTGAAAACTGTCAGGTCGCGGGCGTGATCTGTCCAACGGCTAGTTTTCTTAGAGACTCCCTTGAATATCGCGGGTGCGACATCTATAATCACGGGCGCGAGATCACTGGACAGAGAGAGCTGCTCTCTGTTTGACCAAATCGCGGGTGCGATATCTCTAATCCCGGGCGTGAAATCGCTAGCAGAAGATGCTTTGAGAGCGGCTAGATTGCCTTGTAGGAGCGGCTCTCTGTTTGATCAAAACCCCCTTTGCGAGGATACCTTTGTTTTGAGATAGCGGCTTGATTGCTTTAAAGTGGCTTCTTCTTTGATCAAACCGTGAGGCAATTTAGTGATGCCATTGAATAGCGGTTTGATTTCATTTGATTAGCGGCTTCTCTTTAATAAAATCGCGGGGGCAATTTAGTCCATCGCTGGTGCAACTTTGAACCTTCAACAAGGGGCCTCTATTTTTCAAATCGCGGGTGCGACTTGGTATGTCGCGGGCGAACTATGTCGCTGGTAGCGGGGGCGATCCTCACATTTTGGGAGCGATATATAGCCGTGGGCGCGACTCCCCTTTGTTGCGGGTGCGGTTTGCATGAGTAATTCAAAACTAGCTTGGTGAAAACCTACACACTTAGAAACTTTGTTAGACAAAGATAAAGGGTTGTTAAACTCAAAATAAGATGGGTTGATGCCACAAAAGCCAACAAATTTTAATTTCTATTTAATTGCAAATGAATATATATTAATTTAGTTAAATTTAAATTAATTTAAAATACTAAAAACTACCCATGCAACGCATGTGTATGAAGCTAGCTTATATAAAATTTGTTTCTACTATGCAATATGTTTAAGCCTAAATCCTAATAAGGAATTACACTAGTTTTAGCTCTATAATCCAAATAATAAACAAAAAGTTGACGCATTTAATTTTTTTTGTAAACAGATGATGAATTTAGATGCACAATAGACTGACCTTGTAATTAACCATCAAGAGGACTCTGCACCAGTTGAGATATTTCAGCAAAAACATCTTGCCGGCAAGCATCATGGCTGAATACCTTGTTAAATGTAAAAGGATATTTTCTTTTTGGGATAAATATATTTTGTCCCATGAGGTTTGTACAATTTAATGATTTACCCATTGAGTTTTTTTTCACTCAATTAAAACCCCCTCAGGTTTGCTTCCATCCAACTATTTACCCCCTCTGTGTATTTTTAGCTCTTAGTCAACCGGTCAAATGATTCAATTGCATGAAAAAAAAGTTCAATTTAGTCCATGAACTTCATTTTTAGTTAATAAATTCATATAAAATCATTTTTAATTCAAAAAAATTAATACCTTTTATATAAAATTATTTTTTAAACTCAATAACATTTAAAGAAATTTATTAAAAATTACAAAAAAATCTTATAAAACTTATAATGAAATACTAAAAACATTAAAATTAGTTATAAAATTATAAAAAAATACATATAAAATTAATGAAATTGTTATATAATTATTATAATAAATTATCAAAATCTAATTAATATTACAAAATTATATCTAACATATTGGACTTTATTATTAATAAACTTCTAAAAAAATACAATAATTTAACAAAAAAAATCAATAAAATATTAAAATTAACTAAAGTTTTTTAAAAAATTATAAAAGTAGAACAATATAATAAGTATTTTTCTCATATTAAATTGAATAAAAAAAATAAAAATATTTAAAATATTAGTACCATATTAACTTTAATCAATAAAAGTTCTCGTAAAATTACTAAAAATTTTATGTACATTTAATCTCACAAATTATACACAACTAGTCTAAAATTTAATTATGAAAGATGATTGTCTTATTTTTCTTTGTTTTTTAAAGATGAAAAATTTTAGATGAATAAATGACTATCATACAATAAATCAATATTTTATGAAATTTAATATGAGAAAATATTTATTATTATATTTTGTGAAAAGTTTACATAATTTAATATTTTATTGATAATTTTTCTAAATTATAGTATTTTTTTGAGAAATTTATGAATAATAATTTTCAACATTTTAGATAAAAACTTTTTAATGTTAAATAAATTTTAATAATTTATTATAGTAATTTTATACGTATTTTTTATAATTTTATAACTAATTTTAATGGTTTTAGTATTTTTTTTATAAGTTTATAAGATTTTCTAAATTTTTCATAAATTTATTTAAATTTTATTGACTTTAAAAAATAATTTTATATAAAATTTGTTGATTTTTTTCAATTAAAAATGATTTTATAAGAATTTATTAGCTAAAAATGAAGCTCAGGGACTAAATTAAAAATTTTTTTTCATGCAATTGAACCCTTTGACCTATTGACTAACAATCAAAAAAAAATGGAGGAGGTAAATAGTCGGACGGAAGCAAATCTGAGGGGGTTTTTAATTGAGTGAAAAAAACTCAGGAGATAAATCATTAAATTGTACAAACCTCAGGGCAAAATATACTTATCCCTTTCTTTTTCCCTGGTTGAAAAATAGCATTGAATAAACAAATGACTAACTTTTGCTCCTTTAAGCAAGATAATTTAATTAATTATGTGGTCCACTTAAATTTTAAAACCAATTAGGATCAGTAAAAAAGAAACAATTTCTCGTACCAGTTTGTATCAAATCAATTCCGTGACAAAGAGTTTCTAAAATAAGTTTTTAACTTATTTGGAATTGGAATGGAATGAATAATTCTCACGTTAATGTTTAGTATAAGTTTAATACTTTTGAAGGGGGAATGAAAATGGGATTCACCCATATTTCTCTATATTTAAGGGAATGAATTTTTCATTTCCATGTGAATTAAGTTAAATCATAATTAATTGTTTAAATTAATGAAAATTTGCATGTAATATTTATATTTCATAAATTAAACATGTAAAATAATAAAATTAAAATATTCTAATATTATAAATGATTAAAAAAATATTACTATAAAATTCTCATTCCATATCCTATTATTTAGTTAACCAAACAACTTATCAAAATTTTCATTATCTTTTCCATTTTTCTCAATTCCGATTCCAATTCTGAATGCCAAGTTCAAGCCAAACGAAGTTTAATCTAAAACATAAATAATAGATTCTATTAGTAGTATATGTCTAATGATGATTTTGCTTAATTAACGTTAATTACGTTAAAAAGTTAAAAAATAAAAGTCTCAAACAATAATATTAAAAGTAAAAAAAAGAGTCTCAAACAATAATATTTTTTTTCAATCAAAAATAAAATGATCATTTATTAGTTATTACCTAACATTTGAAAAGAATTAGGCTTTAAAAAAAATACAAAAGTACAAAAGAACAAGCTAGCATTCAAGTAGGATTCGATATATTTACTATATTATTCCAAACCTAACCGAATACCCACGCGCATCACGCGGTTTTATTTTTAAAATTACTTCTGAGATGTTTATTTAAAAATGTTATTTTTATAATTTTAAATAAATATAAAAAAATATTAGAAAATATAGGAGAAATAAATAAATTTCTATTTTTAAATGTTAATTTTGAAGTAAGAAATTGTTTTAATTTTTGAGATAAAAGTAATGTGCTGAATTTTTTTTCAAAAATAGGATAAAATTATAAAGAGTATAGTATATCAATTGTTAATGTTTTGTGTAATTGAGATTTATATGATATTGACCAAAATTTTTAAGTCAAATAATTATTAAGAGTGTATAAAAATAATAAAAATTAAATTATTTAATTAAACTAATAAATTGTTAAATTTTAACGAACCAAATTTTTTTAAAATATTAATATTAATATTAAATTTGAAATAAATTTTTTCAAGATTTAGTCCTTACACTGATTGTTTACCTGTTATTTTCACTACTTTGTAAATTATTAGTAAGTTGAAATACTATCTTGTCACTTTTTAAAGTTGACACACTAAATTGTTAAATTTTAAAAAATTTATACACCATTAGTATAAATTTACCTTATTAAGAAAAAGTAAATAAAAAATAAATTTACCAAAAAACAGAAAAGGTAAATAATCCAACTGGAAAAAAAATTCCATTACACTTTCAACCTTAGTGTCGTATTTTTCAAATTTTTATATGTTATTAATTATTTCTTTTATAAATATCATAATGTTTGAGAGTCAGTGTGAACAAATTTTTATCACATAATCAATATACAATGTTTATTGATACATCCCAGACTAATAACAAATTATAATTTTGAAAGTTCATAATTAGAAATATGATAATGTAATATAAAATTTAATAATTTAATTATAATATTTTAAATTAATAAACAATATTGAGACCGTACTCTATGGAAAAACTCATCAATAAAAGATTACAAATCCCTCTAAACATAACACATGGAATTAGCAAATGGTAGCCACTAATGCAAGTTGAGACCCACTGATTCTGAACGATGAGGTGTTAAATTAGAGTCCAGCACCAAACTATTCTTAGGGATGGCAACGGGTTGGGGATCAACGGAAATTCCGTTCTCCATTCCCATTCTCATCCCCGTTTCCCATCATCCTTCCCCATCCCAATTTCCATCTCTGACAGGGATTAAAATTTTCTTACCATCCTCATCCCCATAGGAGATCCCCAACGGGAATCAGGGATTCATCTGGTTATTAAATTAATTCGTAATAATATATTAAATATTTTATTTCTTTATTTAATATTTTTAATTAAAAAATATAAAATGTAAATTTATAAAAAATGTACATAAACTCAAAAAGAAATGTTTTAATACTAAAAATATATGAACAAATTTATAAAATCTAAAATATAAAATAAATTACAAATTTTAAATATAATAATTATATAAAATTTGGATATAAAGATCACATAAAGCTAACCTATGTTGCTTTTTTTTTTTTTTACTATAACACTGTTGAAATATATGAAAAGAAAACGCTGCAAGCTATGCACAAACGAAATTCTTTAATAGTTGGAAGTAAAGTTCAGGTTTACATATAACAGTAACTTGATTGATTTATATACTGCTATATGCCAATAACTTGATTAATTTATTTATAGATATAGCTGTTGTCACGGCCCCAATTTCATTTATTAATTAAATATACATTAATCATATCATTAAGCATGTCATTGGAATCATAATTATGTGAAATGCATGGCATAATATTAATTGGTAGAATAATATTTGCGAGTAATAGGATTTATGGAAGTCTGGGTTAGTAAGGACTTCATTGTAAAAAACGTTGGAGAAGTAAATTGTAATAGAAATAAGAATTAATGATTAATTGGGTAGTAGTATTTTATTTGAGGGTTGTATGGGAGAGGAATTCAAGGAAGGGGACAAGTGTCTAAAACTAAAAAAAAGGGGGAGAAGTGGCACGAGATTGGAGAGGTGGCAAGTTGACTAATAATAATAATAATAATAATAATAATAATAAGTGAGTGGAGAATCTCTACACTCCTCACCACCCTCTTCTTCTCCCTTTCTTCTTCTTATTTTACCTTTTTGTACACAAAACCTCCATTAATAGAAATTGAAGCTTTTGTTTGGAGAAGACAAGAAAAGTGGGAAGATTTTTATTAGTTAGTTGATTAATTAAGGCTTAGAAGATAATTGAGATAAGTAATTGTTTTATTATGGTAATTCTATTATGTTAGGGTTTGAGAGATTTTGGGGTTTTGATTAGAAAAGTATAAACATGTAATTAATATATTTGGAAGAGATTATTGAGTAGTAATTGTATGTTTTGTTATTTAATTGTTTATTTG
>CANYLF010521540.1:0-13595 GCA_948193215.1 Bocquillonia castaneifolia | reverse complement strand
CACAGCCAAATGATATATAATATATATAAATATAAGCGAAGGAAAGTTAAAAAAAGAAAAACTACTAATTATATTCGTCCACCCATGTCAAAGTTAGGAACATATGTACTTTAAAGAAAAAGGTCCATATACTTTGATGATGCCCTTGTCGGCCATGATTTATTTTACCATCACAAAGAAATTCAATTTTGTTTTATTATTTGAATATGTTTTTTGCTCATTTAATCAAAGTGAAATATTGACTATATACACGTGTAATTAAATTTGGTGTTTATATACTGACTAAATGACACATACATTCATAATATCAAATTTAATTCTGTCATGTCCACTACCAAATGTTTATTAAATACATATCTTATCTTCCACTTTCTTCTCCTGCAGAAGTAGGGTTTTTGATGGAAGGAAAAACCATGCCGTCAAAAAAAAAAAACCAGTTGGCTGTCCCAATTTTTTTTAATACCAAGCATAGATTCCTAATTATTTTCTTTTTCTCATCAGTGTTTGTTTCTTCTTCATTCTCGGCTTCTTCTTCTTCGCCGGTGCGACTCGTTGGTAACGACCGTTTCGAAGATCTCGTCCGATACAAGAACGATATGCGGTGATTCAACTCTAACGGCACCGTTCCGGTGAATATCGTATCGGCCGACCAAAATTCCGACTCGATCCAGCCGATACGATACAAAACGGCCGATTTTTAATTCCCTGATCTGTACCCATAAAAAAAGAGGTGGGCAAAATGCACCGCTCTAGTGTAAAGTAGAGACATAAATTATCAATATTGAAAGTTGTAACTTTTTTATTTTTAATTCAATGGTTTGAATTATTATCTGACTCTGATAATAGGTTAGAGCAATGGTGCTATATCGGTCCTATATATATGGCAAACAACAAATGTGAAGGATCATAGTTGATGGACCTAGTATTAATTTGAGTTTAGCCTTATATATTAGGGTTCTCCCAATCTTCAGAGTTGTAGTCGGTCGAGACCTGCACAAGCATACAGAGACTCAGAGCACGAAGTGCGCCTGGGAGTTTTTTTTTTTTTTTTTAACAATTTCACTAAAAAAACTTAAAAAATAAATAGATGAACTAAATAAAATAAATTTCTTCAAACTTTCTGGCTACTCCAATGGATAAGTCATCAATAATAATTCGGCTGCTCTTAAATAAAGGAAAAAATTTAAAAAGTCCTTTACCTGTATACTTTTGAAGGTAATTATAAGGTGATGGAAGGATTTATCTCATATAATTGAATCAATAGAGTACTGACATGTGTTTTGCAGCTATCTTTTATCGTGTTTGCTTTGCTTGAAGTGAATTTTGAGCCTATGTGAGTCTTGAGTGTGGTAGATTAATCAATCAATTAATTACCATTAATTTTGTTTTTATTGGAATGGTTAGTATATCACAATTAAGTAATTTCATTTCAAATTTACCTGAATATTGCAATTAGAGAAACAGAGCGAGTTCATTTAAATATTGGACATTATTAGGTTGGTTGTATGGTTAATACTCAATTGCACATTGTCGGCAACAATGCAGCATCATATAAGCAAAAGAAGGAAAACATATTTTACACTGAATGCCATTGCCATGTGCATATGCTCCCTCACACATTTGAATACTGTCGGGGTCCACTTGCTAGTTGCCATTTGCTGTTCTGTTACATGGAGAGGATAAAAAAAACCAATAAAAAAAAAGAGAGGAAGTTTCTAGTTTCTACTTCTTCATATGTTCTCTTTTAGGCCTTTGGGCTCAAAGAGAGTTGAACTGGATTTAAGGGTAATTGGAGAGGCTTGTAGCAAAGCCCAAGTTGGGCCTTTCGTTTTGTTTTTCATTTTTGTATGTTGGACTAAGCCACAGGAGGAGGCAGGGGTCATTATAATTGAAGCGCTGCCAGTGCCATTGTCCACGCGTCAAGAAAATTGGACCCACTAATTACGATAATAGAGGCCCCACCTGGCAGAAGAGAAGAAAGTCACTGACATGTCATCCTCTCAAGACTGTTACTTTTACAAGAGACAAATAACTCATTGGAGGCGCGTGTGCATTCAATCCCATGAAGATAGCAAGTGCGGTGAAATGAACGCTCTGGTAGTTAGAGTAGGACATGTTAAAATAAAAGTGCAGAGCGGTTTCTTTGTCAGTATTTCTTTCCAGTGGAGAGCAAAGCGCGAAAAGGCTGAAACTGATGTCAGAAACTTGGCACTGCATTCATGAGAGGAGAAGAGAGGGCATTGGCCTTTTTAAATTCAATTCATTTTTTCATCATTATCAAAAAAAAAAAAAAAAAATTCAGTTAATAATACTTGGATTGATCAAGCTAATGGAAACTAAACCTCTACACAACTTCTCTGGTATCAACTCTATTTTAATTTATATAATGGAGTTTATAATTTTGATTGGCTATTTGTCTAATTCTGTGTAGGTAGTGGGTTCCAGAACCAGAAGAGTGATTATGATAAAGTACGGAAGGTGAAGTGTGTACTTGATGATCAGGCGAAAAAAGAAGAAACAGAAAATGAATCAGGACCGTCGATGATCATAGGGATTGATGGTGGTGGTGGTGGTGGTGGTGATGGTCCCGAGGAGAAGAAGGCAATGTTAAAACTAACAGAGGGTCAGTTAAAAGAGCTAAAGCTACAAGTTATAATATACGAGTACATAGCAAGCGGCCTACCTGTTCCTTGTGCACTTCTGCTTCCTGTTTGGGCCTCCTTTGGCTTCCCTCAACCTGATGCTGGTATAAACTGTAATATCTTCTAAGCTGTAATATTGATGTTCGGTTTCTGTCTCATGTGTCTATTTTGTGTTTTTTCAGTAATGGGATACAATCATGAGGAATTTGAGTGGGGAAGGTGTAGAAGAACTGATGGGAAGAAATGGAGGTGTAGAAAGAATGTGGTCACTGGTCAAAAGTATTGTGAGCGCCACATGCACAGAGGCCGTTCCCGTTCAAGAAAGCCTGTGGAATCTTCTTCTGCCCCCACAAACTCTAACCTTGATACCGATAGTTTGGGTATGACCACTACCGCTGGTGTGGTTAGTGTTGGGAATGCTACTGTCACTATTACTACTGCTCACATGGACTCCACCGTCACTGTACCAACTCCATTACTGGCAGCCAAGAGGGAAGGAAGTGCTGTGGCTACTCTCAAGAGTTGTAGCAAAAACAGATTCATGAGGACTAGTGGTGGCATTGATGATGATGATGATAAGAATGGAAATTCCAGCAAAAATGCTAATTTGATTGACAGAGGCAGCACTGTTAGTGTTAGGCGCATCACTAGCTCCACTTCTCAAGGGTTGAACTTCTCACCAACAAGTGTTCTTCAAGGTACTGTTTGCATATATATATATACACACACACACATTTTTAAAGAATCATCAAAAATTAATCATCGTTAAATTTGAGAGGATTTTCAATTATAATTCTGCATTATTGATTTGATTGTCCGGTGGTATCAAGCACCTCAATTATAACAACTCTACGACTTGGCCTTAGCACTTGATTTAACGTTATTTTCCTACTGTCATTTGTTTCATCTACTCAAAGGTCCCCAAAACCCTCAATACTTGTTTAGTACAATCATTGGTGCCTAGTAAAATCACTAAACTAATGAATGAATGAAATACACCTATTATAGCATTATTTTCATCACAATTCACCCATCTTTTGCATTAATTTCCAGTTTACTTTATTTCTGTATATGTGTGTGATTAGGAAGGAATGTTTCTCTATTTTGGTGAGTTGCTATGGTATTATTTAGTCTCTGGGTTCAGTTGTTTTATGGACACTTTGAGCCCCAAACTTGGGGGTCATGTTCTTGGACTGATTTTTGGTAGATGTAATTCTTCTATTAATGTAAACAGGACTTATTGTTTGCTGCAATTGTTTCTAGTTCAAGGTTGCTGCACCACATACTTCTGTAGACCTGATACAGAACTTGAACCAGGGAGGTGCAGAAGAACTGATGGAAAGAAGTGGCGATGTCGCAGAGATGTTGTACCTAATGAGAAATATTGCAAGATGCACATGCACAGAGGAGCAAAAAAACACAAGGAAGCTTCCCAGTCACCTACCCATCTCAATCTCTCCACTGGTAATTCCACTGTCCTTCATCTCCAGCCTACTCTAATCTTGCCTAAAAAAGAGGACGCAGCTGACTTGAACACTGAACTCTGTATCTCCATCTCGGCAAGTCCTCAACTTGCAATTAATGATGATGTGAATTACACCACTGTTGGCAGTGGCAGCGACATCACCATCAGCGATACCATGGTTGCTTCTTGTGAAGATAGAGACATTTCTTCTTAGCTTGCTGTAACTGCCAAAATTCTGGGATCAGTTTTAAGTTCTAATCTCCCACCGAAATAAGCAAGAAATGGACCTCATTTGATTTTCTTTTATCTAGTGTTGCTCACTGTAATTATGGGAAAAGGCTAAATTATCTATAGAAGTATGTTGTAGCAGTTAGTGAAGACCATCATTTTGCACATGGAACCAACAGAGATGGAAATCATGTAAGAAATATGCATTATTGAGAGCTGAAGTTCTTCTTGGAAGTGGTTAGGATCTTGATTTAGAAATGACTTTGTTTTTTCAAAATGAAGTCAACAAATTACTACTATTTTTAATTCTTCAATATGCAATTCCTTTGGCATTGGCATACTGCATCCTCGACTACGTGAATCAATTTTCCTTCTTGTAGTGTCCTAAAGTGAAACATGAACCTAGTTATGGTGGTGGTTTCATGTTTAGTGACTTTAGTCTCGTACGAGTAAGCTCACCATACTAGCCAAACATTTAGGAACTACCTGCATCTCTAATGTAGACAGTAGCAGAGCTAAAAAAATTGCTCCAAGGGGGGCTGAGTTAAGGAGAACGTTCATGACTATAAAAGTGAAACTGCTCACTGCTGTTTTGGGTCAGGCAAGTCGCATATCCCTTCGCCCTTGATCATAGAGTAAGAGGTAATTCTACTGACCTTAATTCAACAAGCTCTCGCAAGAAGACATTATGAAATGAAAATTGTAATTCTTAACTCTTAAAACTATTTTCTAATCAATTAATCAAACATTAAAATTATTTTCATGAAGCAAACCAAGCACAAAACAGAACTTTTGTTGTCAAAACAGAGTTCAGGGGCGGAAATTCATGTTAATATTAACATGCCTCAAAGCAATATGTTACAGCTACACATAAATAGTTATTGACAAATTTATTTATTTATATTTCATATAAAATTAATTTGCGTCAATCATCCTCATAAGGTTGGATTTTTAAATTTCTTTTTGTGCATGAACTTGAAATATTCTCATTTAATTTAGCAAAGCTTGTAGTGAATGTCCACCAGAAATTTCGGTACTTTTAACATCAGTCAAAAAGATTTCACAATAGACTCTTAATTCTGAATATGAAACTTTGTGATCTAGAAATCCATTTGGAGCTCATAATCTTTAAACTTCAAGAGCCACTCCTGGTTCTCCAAATAACAACATTATATACAAAAATGTAATTAGATTAGTAGTTAGAAAATGCTACTGATTAGAGATTCCCATAGGGTTTGCATTCTTGATTATCCAGGGGTGCTCCAGGATCCTCTGCAGGGAAAGTCTCTTTGAAGAGTCCTTTACCAAAAGCTGCAAAAGTTCACAGATTGCATGCTCAGGGAAATTATCATATATGCCGTAGTTGCTTTTCAACCCAACAGAAAATGGCATTATTAAGAGACAAACTTACTCTGGTGATGAGGTTTTTCGCTTCTTCAGATACTGGGGGCTGAGCAGGGAAAGCCAGATCAATTTTCATAATCCTGCAACACATTGTCAAATCCATGTCTATACATTTGCTCAAAGTAATTCTCAACCAACAAAAAAGCATAACACTTAGCATTTCTCACCTTTTGAAGGTGTCATTTTGACTTTCAGCCTCAAATGGAGGGGCACCATAGAGGAATTCATAACAAAGTATGCCTAAAGTCCAATTATCAACTGCATAATCATGAGCTTTGTTCTCCACCATCTCTGGTGCTAGATAATCCAAAGTACCACACATTGTGCGTCTTTTGTTTCTTGATTGCACTGACCAACCAAAGTCAGCAATTTTTAATCGTCCCTACAAACAATCGAAACACTCATGAAATTTATCGGAAAGAAACATGTAAAAGAATAGCAAGTTCAGCAAAAAAAGGAAGGAAAACATTGCAGAATTTGTTCTTTGCTAAAACAATAGAAATGAAATGAATTACTTTTAAGCATCAGGATATAGGATTGACATTAAATCATATTTTTAGCTTATATTTCATGTTTTATATTTAGCATCTACGAAAACGAATGAGCCAAGGTCCTTGTTCGGCCTTAATATTCAGGAGGCAAAATAAACATCCTAAGAAACCCCTTTAACTTGGGCATAATTGTAATGCGGTCTCATACAACATCAGAATAGAATATACTAATTGATTCCAAATCACAAGGAAACATCCAATCCCCATTTCATTAAAAAACCTGCAAACTGTATAATCCAAATTCCAAAAACATGGGCACGCATACACAGATATAGTTCCATTATGAAAAAATAAAACCCCAGAAACTAAATCATGAAAATAACATATATAAGCATAATAAGAGAAAGGTTTGTACCTCATGATCAAGCAACAAATTTTCAGGCTTAATATCCCTATGAATAACATCTTTCTGATGACAGTAAGCCAATGCGTTGGTCAAACTTAAAATGTACTGAATTTTATAACCCAACAAAAAAAAAAAAGAGAGCACCAAATTTTGTTAAAGAAAGAAAAAGGAAAGAAAAAAAAGAAGAAGAAGAGAATTGTGTAATTGAGACTAACCGTGGCAGCCTGTTTTTCGGAGAGAAAACCTTTCTTTTTAAGCTCCTTATAAAGCTCACCGCCTTGAGCGTACTCAAGGATCATGTAAATACGTTGGGTGTCATGAAACCAGCCGTAGAGACGTAAAACATTTGGGTGACGAAGACTTGTTTGTATCTCCATTTCTCTCTTTAATTGATGATGAATTCTGTACTTCTCTATCTGTTCCTTGAATATCACCTTCAGCGCCACTACATATTTGCTCTACCAATAATAATAATATATAAATTTTTAATAATTTAGAAAAATAATTAAAAATTGAATCGTAGGTTTACCAAATGGGACATTAAAAAAAAATTATACCTGAACTTCTCTGGCTAGATACACCCTTCCAAATTTACCTTTTCCCAAGGGTTTTCCAATCTCGAAATCTGCAAGAGACCAATCTCTTTTCTTTCCCTTCTCTTTTCCTTCTTCTTGCTCTTGCTGCTGAGGATTTGATCTGCTTCTAGTCGCCATTTCACAGAAGCAAGAGTTTTGGAGTTGCTCTCCAATTTAATGCAGATTTTGGGGGTTTACCAGAACCAGAACCAGATTTTGAAAACTTTCTGATTTCAAATGTATGCCCGCCCGCTCTATGCTTCAAACGCACCGTTTTAAATTCCCTTCCTTTCCACCTCATCACTCCTCAGCCACGTCATACAACTAACACATCAGCGCCAAGAATATCCTTTTTCCTTTTCTTTTAAGCTTGGATTTAATTTCTCATTTATTAACAATATATCGTTTGGCAAAAAGTTAAAAACTATGAAATTTAAGGATATTTATGAAAATAAAAAAAATTAGAACAATTCTTCACTTGTTAAAATGAACAATTTTTCAAAAATTAGAATCCTTCATTTTGAAGGGGTTTGAATCCTTCATTCTGAGGAGGTTTTTTTTTTTTTTTTTTATAGATGATAGATTGTGTAAAATTGTGTTCATTTTTTACAAACAAACGATTGATTGTGATAAAATTAATGGATTGTTTGAAATCGGTGATGGTATGAATATACTTAAATCTATGGATTTTACTCAAATCATTGGATTTTAAAAATCTAGATTTTTAATGTTTTACTATGGATTTATTAATTTTATTTGTTTGGTATATCTATTAATTCAATGGAATTTAATGGTTTTATTATAACTAAATTGAAATTTGTAGATTCTCTCCTTCATTAAAATAAACGCCATGTGGGTTTTTACAAACTTTCATTTTGATCACATTTGGTATGAAGCATTTAAAATGAGAAATTGTATAAAATTCATGGATTGATGGTGGAATTGGTAAAATCCATCATTTGGTATAAAAAAAAAAAATTTAATGATGGATTTTATAAAATCCATAAAATGAAGGTAAATATTATCATTTTGAAGGCCTTTCTAAATCCCAAATGGGATTAATGGATTTTGTCAATATCCATTAATTGTCACAATACATGAATTTTACACAGGATCCATGATCAACAGGATTGGAACAAAAATTTCCCAGTCAACATCCCACAATCAAATGATATCACATTAACAAGTGAATGAATATGAAAGAAGAAAAAAATCCTAATTCAGTCTCATCAACCCATTAAAGCTTGCAGGTTTCTACGTTGTTGTATTGCTATATTTCATGGGTGTGTGGCTGTAAATATCAGCTACTTCGAGCACAAGACTTGAAAAAATTGTGAACATATTATATTTACAGCTTTACATAGTGCAGCTGCACTAGGATTGCCTGGTTAACAAATGTCGTATATTTGCATTTTTTTTGGAACAATGAAACTGATGCAACATTGTGAGAGGTATCAAATTATACTGTATGTACGTTGTAGTGACAATTAGTTAATTATTAGACCCAAATTCCTCATTCCACCGTTCCAGCTCTTCCCATTTACCTTTGCTTAAACTAGGTCTGATGACTGTCATTGCCTTCTCAAAGTCTTCATATCTCAGTCGTCTCACCTGTTAAAACAAATGTCAATTACTATTGGATGAAATGTTATTTTGGTAGGTTCTAGGTAAATTCACGTTTTAAACCTCTACAAATGGAAGTCTAAAGCACAACTTGAAAAAACAAAAAATATAAGCACATAAACAAAATAAATGTTCCAAAAATACTCTTCCCCGACTTTAGTGATTGACCATGATTGCATGATCAATGAGCTACAACTTAGATTCGGGATCAAGAGGTTGAAAAATTAAGACCTGGGAGAGACCGTGTCATATTATAAGCACGGCTTCTACTAGGTCATCGATAGATACAAATTTCAAGCTGGAATGGATTACCTGATTTGCCTTCACGGTAAGAATGTTTGCACCAAGCTCCCTAATTGGCATCATTGCAGCTTCTTCACACAAAGCTTGTAAGTCGCTTCCAGAATATCCTATAAATTATAGATTCAAAAATATGTGATGAGTATCTGATATTCCTATTTACCAATTGATAATTGACACTCATTTATGTCATGGGTGATGAGTAGCATCAAATTATTGGCTGCAAAGCAATCTATGCGAGCATAAAGCTAGTGGCACAAATTGGACTTGTTTTTTGGGTTCAAATGATTTTCCCATTAAACGAAAATTGCATTCCAGAGTCATCAAATAGCATTATATTCAGTAGCAAAAATGGGCATAACTGTGTTACCTTCTGTCTCTCTTACAAGCCTTTCAAGGTCCCCATCTGTCGCACAATAAAATCCAAATGCACACAAATAAGCTTTCAGTTGCACACCAATCATATATACAAGGGAAATAAATGTGCAATACAAAAATAGCAACTGTATCTGGCTATAATCTTTGAGCCTACTGAAAAAGTAGCTGGTACCTTTAAAACTAAAGAGACATATTTACATATTTGCAGCAAGAATTGAAAATGAGCACATGTATACCAGGTAAAGAAAAAGCTTGGCCCTTGAGTTTGTGTTTGAAAAGCAGCATCCTAACATTTCTATCTGGTAGAGGTACATATATTCTCTTCACCTGGTCCAAGTAATATTAAGCTTGGTATCAAAATTAAACAAGATGGAAATCACGAGAAAATACATTGAATTAATGCAAAATATATAAAACAGGAAGAAACTGAATATCGAGCGAGAAAACATTATTCTAGCTGATTTCCAATTGCCATTTCAAAGACAGAAATATATGATCAGTGCACATGCGCAAACAGCATACTAACCAGTCTCCTAAGCACTGCATCATCCAGTTCCTGTGGCTTATTGGTAGCGCCTGCATCAACAGAAAAACAAGCAAATAGGAACAAGAATGATAGAGAAACAAATGCAGAATTACTATGACAGGATAAACCATGAGTCAATGTCCTCGAGTAGACAAAGTCTAGCAAGCCTGGTCCAAGTATTTCTAGCAGACTAAGATCATGCATGATTTATAAAAAATTTCAGACTCTAATAGGTGGCAGTCGGTCTTAAAAAACATTCACAACAATAACAGAAAGAAGCACATAGTGGAATTTTTGTTTCTTTTTATCATACCAGTTGAGATTTATTTTTATGGCTTGGTGAAAGTAAACTGAGAGATGAACGAGAAGATCGCTTTTTCTCAAGGTCCCATAGGTCATATCTGCCACGGGAATATGAAAAGAGAGATGGCTACGATGAGCCAAAGGAGCAGAAGTTTTATAACTTGCACTCTTGATTGGAACTGACTGATTAGAGTTCAACTGGCCACTAATGAACATGTTCTCGATGTTTATTAAATCACTAAATTAGCAACAGGAAAAATCCATATCCACACGCAAAATGATTCATGTATGATGATTAATTGGATTATTACTTACCAATAACAATAACCAAATCATTAGGATTAGAAGTCACCCCATCGAATTGTATTAAAAACTCAGATTTTAACCGTCTGCTTGCGTCATTCTCATTGGCCAGCCTTGTGGACATGATGCTATCAATCTGTTAGCCAAAAAGAAAGATTTCAAATTGTATTAAAAATCTAATTTAGGGGTCATCTTCTTTGCCCATCCCACCTCCAACCCCCAAAAAGAAAGAAATAACAGGCTTTTAATTGGAGGTCAAAACTTGAATAAGTGGATACTAATGTGGCAAGCTACAAAAAACACTGAGCAGAAATAATCATGCATGTTTTTAAGGAGATATACAAGGAACCCTTGATGTCACTAGGTTTAGGTGTAATTATAATAACCAAGAACAAATAGCATCCATTAATCCTGATATCCAAATACGAGAAGAGCATGATATATGTACCACTGAATAAAATTAACCCATGAAGCAGAGTTAGCTAAAAGAGTGGCATACTTCATCCATGAAAATTACAGATGGCTGTTTGGATATTGCAACCATAAACAGAGTTCGAACGAGCTTTTCGGCCTCTCCAACCTAAAACCAGAACAAGCTGGACTTATTAGAAAGCCCTCCTTGCCAAATGGAGAAAGAAAGAAGAACAAGACAGACAGCAGCATAAATCCATAAACATTAACAAGATAAAAACACACCCATTTTGATGTTAGGGAGGATGCTGAGACATTAAAGAATGTTGCCTGTGACTCTGATGCAACAGCTTTGGCAAGCATGGTTTTCCCATTACCAGGTGGACCAAATAGAAGCAAACCTGAACAGCAGTGATGAAGAGTTTCTAGTTAGCACTGGAAACAATTGCCCTGAATTCTGTCTTGTCTGCCATAGGACTAGTAGTCCAGTGGTCTTCAAGGTCCGAAGTATATGAAACAAAATTTCTGCACTGTCATATTTGTTGAAATCAGAAATCTTCCTTCTTACCTCTAGCTGGCCTACGAAGCCCAGTGAACAAGTCTCTTCTCTTAGTTGGCAGAATAACCATTTCCATTAGACTTTGTTTTGCCTTCTCAAGACCAGCTGCAAATAACCTAATTAAGTACGTTTCTAACACCAAAGTCAAAGAAGCAGCAAATTATGAAATGTAGGAAAGAAAGAAATATAGTTACTCAATACTCACCAACATCATCCCATTTAACAGAAGGACTTCTATCCACTATTGCGGTATTTATCATTTCAACCAATTTTGCTCCATAACCGTTAGCAGAATCTTGGGCAGGTTTTGATTTTGCAGCTTGATCAGGCCGATCCCTGATTGTTGAAGTGTTTCCAGGAAGAGTCTTAGACAGATTTTGAGCAGGTTTCGATTTTGCAGCTGTATCAGGCCCATACCGGATCACTGGAGTATTTATAGTTGAACGAGGAGACTTCAGAGATATATCTTGTTTAAAACTTGATGTTGATGATGAAACTGCAGCAATACATGCATGAGTTAAAGTGTTCTGCAATATTTTGAGGAAGAAATAATATGCACACAATTATGTAACTAACATTATTTAGTAATTCACTGTTCCAAATTTACACACTTTCCTCAATAATAAAACAGAAACCTAGCAGAAAATCAGTACAATAATAAGATAGACAGAAACATGGGAACATATCATTGTCACAGGCAAACATGTTCTGCAATATTTTGCTGCAGACAAGCTTACAATGAATTATTTCGGTAAGTCAAGTTTAAATGCATAAAGGAACATATTGCCTCAAGACACAACTCGCTTCAGAATCATCACTAGGCACTACGTATCTAGTTTAACCTTAGAGCATTCAGTCTAAATTTCTAGTCAAACATAAGTAGTCGTGGATGAGAGTTCCTACCTAGAATGAAACTAGTTGATCTATATGAGAGACATGGAGCAGTGACAATTCACCATGGTAATAGACTCAGATAGATGATAAATAAGTTACTGATACAGGCAACAGAGTGGTATTTGGTAATCAAATTAGAATGCATATCGACTTCCGGACTAAACCCTCTAGGTATATTAAAAAGACAACTGGCAACTAAAGTATTGCATTCAATAAATGTAAGACGATACAAGTATCCAGTGGCCTAAACTGATCCATCCAATATACCTTGTTTGAGGATGTCCCAGCTGAAAAAACACCTGGAGATACAAATTGGGATACAATGAACAACAAAAGGACAACTCATTTTAAAGACAATGTAAGAATGAAGTACAAACCTTGTCGCCGATTCAAAATTTGTAATCTCTCAGAAACTTGACCCTGCCACTTAGAAATTTTTTGACGATAAGATTTGACCTTCTCTTGCTCACTGTTAACAAAACAAACAAATGATTAAAATCCCCAATTTAAAAAGTCTGAAAAAAAGAAGCAGGAATTAACTTCAAATTATGAAATACCTGGATCTTATATAAGTGGGAACAGTGGTGGAATTTGCTTCAATGAATATTCGCTGTGCGTTTTTGTAATGAATAACAGCATCATCAGTTAATCCCCATTCTTCAGCCCTAACTGCCTTATCAATTTCTTCTTTAGCCAAATCAAAGTATCCTTTCAATTTATAAGCAACTCGCTCATTCGCTACTGTATTCCCACCAGCTACACCTTCCATTCTTCTAGGATCAGAATCACTAGGGCTTCCTTCGTCTTGAGACCTATATGAAGTGAAAACTGATCCTAATGAGTCAATTATGCCTTTCAACAGACTCATTCCTCTATAATTAAATGGTTATTAGCCATCTATGTGTCTCATGATTTCAAATTCAAAGTAACAAAATGATCAAAATTAGGGATTGCGAATTGTAAGAAGACTTCCATTGTGATTATAAAGGTTATTTACACGTTGTTTAGTGCTTACCTTTTGTTCTGGTCTTTGGTAGCGGCGGTGATAAGATCGTCGTTGAAGACTGTGTTATTAGAAATGTTGGGC
>CANYLF010521483.1:0-27978 GCA_948193215.1 Bocquillonia castaneifolia | reverse complement strand
ATGTTTATGTGTATTGAGTAGTTTTGGCTTAATATATGCCTGATTAGTTGATTAAATGCTTATTGAGTTGCCAGCTCACCCCTTGGCATATTTTTCAGGTTGAAGATAGAAGTTTACGTGCATTGCAATAGAAGTTCAGGTTGGCAGTGGATCACGAGCATGTGTATTGCATTTTGTTTTCTTTGTAAAAGCATGTGTAAGGGGTTTTGAATGGATAGTTGTGTAAACATGTTGGTATGTTGGAGTTATGAGATGTGTAAAGTTAATTTTGATACTAATGCATGATATATATAAGATTGGATAAACTCTTGATACAGTTTTTACTGCGTTTACTGTGTGAGAAAGTTCGTTCTATGTTTATGATGTTTTGAGGATATTCGAGTCTGTTTTTACAGAGGAAAGTCAAAAATTCTGTTTTAGAACTGCGAATTTTAGAAAAGTATTTCGTTTGGGTGATTTTTGGTTCACAACGATCGTTGCACTATTCACAACGATCGTAGCTATTTAGCAACGAGCTTGTTGTGATTTTCCCACGAGCTTGTGTACCTTACTGGAATTTTTGGCCATTTTCGTGGATTTCACAACGATCACTGTTCATTTCACAACGATCGTTGTACATTTGACAACGATCGTTGCTCATTTAACAACTATCGTTGTTACTCTCTGTTTTTGAAAAATATGATTTTTAGAAGGGATTTTTAATTGAATTTTAATTTAAGATTAATTACTATTATAATATATATTAATCCTTATTATATTGTATTAGTTTCGGATCGTTATACACATGCTCAGAATCAGGTCGTGATTCTGATAAGAAAAAAAAAGCAGCGTTTTTCAGTTTTTAATCAAGAAACTGATATGAAGAACCCTAAGTTTGAAGAAAAACTTGTATTTAGTTCTAGAGAAATATTTAAGCAAGCATGCAGGGAGTGGGGTATTAAGCATCGGTGGCAGGTACGCTTTCCAAAAAATGACAAGGTACGGGTTAAGTGTGAATGCTTTAAGAAATGTGGGTTTTTTTATGGCCCAATAGCCTTTTATGGCCTGAACTTTAGGCAATTTTTCACATATAGCCCCAACTTCAAAAAGTTTCAATTAGTACCTTTTACTTTTCGAATTGATTCAAATATAGCCAACTCAATTTTGACGTGTGTTTTGGCTAAAGTGGCTTGCTGACGAGGCTCTCATAGCTGATGTGGCATGTGTTTTTGCCAACTCAATTTTGACGTGTGTTTTGGCTAAAGTGGCTTGCTGACGAGGCTCTCATAGCTGATGTGGCATGTGTTTTTGCTGACGCAGCTGCCACGTCAGCCAAAACACACGCCAAAATCGAGTTGGCTATATTTGAATCAATTCAAAAAGTACAAGGTACTAATTGAAACTTTTTGAAGTTGGGGCTAATTTGAAAAATGGCCTAAAGTTCAGGCCATAAAAGGCTATTAGGCCTTTTTTTATATATGCTTCCAAGCTGGACCGCAAAAATGATGATGACATTAGATTCAAAGTAAGGTCATTTCAATTGGACCACTTATGCAGTAAGGATAAAAAGAACTTTCACATGAGTTATCAATATCATGCTAAGAGATACTTAGATGACTTTAGGCTAGACCCAACTTGGGAATTGGACAAATTTAAAGCAAAAGCTGAGGGTCGGTTGAAGCATGAAGTGAGTAGGTTGAAGGCATGGAGGGCCAGGGATATGGTTGTCAAACTATTGGATGGCAATGAAGAAGATCAGTACTCAAAATTGTACAGTTATAAGTTGAAAACTCAAAGAACAAATCCAGGTAGCACTGTTGAGTTCAAAGAGCTAAAAGGAAAGTTTGAAGGCACGTATATGTGTTTGGCAGGTCCTAAAAATGCATTCAAGGCTGAATTAAGGCCTTTGGTTTGTTTAGATGGTTGTTGGTTGAAAGGCACTTGTGGTGGTCAATTGTTATCAGCCACTGGTATTGACCCAAATGATTGCATTTACCCCATTGCAGATGCATGGGTAAAAAATGAGTGCACTAAAACCTGGAAATGGTTTTTAGAGCTACTACGAGATGACTTGGAGATGTTTAACTCCTACAACTATGTTTTCATGTCAGATTGACAAAAGGTTAGTACATCTTTACCATTATATCTTTTTATTTATAGTTTTAAAACTATTAACATACTTTCAATGGCTGTCCAATAATTTATAAATAGTTTCACCCATAGTTCCTGAAATATTGTCTTTTACATGTATTAATGCTTGTTTCTCTTTTCTACTGCAGGGCCTGATCAGAGCAATAGAAGATCTTTTCCCTCACTCAGAGCATAGGCTATGTTGGAGACACATGTGGACCAACTTTCATGGAAAATTTCATAATAGAGAATTGAAGCCTTTTCTTTGGAATATTGCAGCTACACCATATGATGCAAAGTTGAAGGTAGAATGGGAGGCTTTGAAAAAGGAAAATGCTGATGTTGTGGAATGGCTCAAAGATAGACCATGTGAGCACTGGTGTCGTGCAAAGTTCAAGATAACAACACTATGTGACATGTTGTTAAACAACTTGAGTAAAACCTTTAACAAGTATGTTCTAGCTGCAAGAATGAAGCCAGTCCTTACCATGTTTGAGATGATAAGAACTCAATTAATGAAGAGGATTCATGAGAAATAAATGCTTGGGAAAAAGATTAAAGGATCAATCTTCCCAAAAATAAAGAAGAAACTTAACAAGATCACTAAGCAAGGGTGAAAATATGTACCAGATTGGGCTGGTAGTTTAAAAGTGCAAGTAAAGGGTGCTGATGGCCAATTTGTGATGGACTTGAAAAATAGAACTTGTACATGTAGGAGGTGGGACTTGACAAGCATCCCATGTGTGCATGCTTGCCCTGTAATTTATGACAACAATGAAGTTCCTGAGAATTATGTTAATTCTTCCTACAGTAAAGACACATATGAAAAGGTATAGAGTTTTCTTCATTTAATTGGATTTTATTTGATTGTCTATATATCATAATGTTAATTGGAATTAATTTCCAGGTTTACAAATATGTTATAAATCCAATCAATGGACCAAGTATGTGGGAAACACCTCCAAACCAGCCTGGGATTATCTTGCCCCCATCACTTGTATTGAAGAAGAAGCGAGGTAGGAAACCTAAGGCAAGAAGGAAGGAGTTAAAGAATTAGAGCAACCTGCTAGAAAGAAAAAATTAGCAAAAAAACAGTGAAAATAGGAAAAGTTTCAAGAAAAGGATTGATTAGTATTAAATGCAGTGTGTGTGGCATAATAGGCCATAATAAACGATTCCATAGAGGGAAAGAAATGAACAAGGTTTGTTCAAATATTTCCTTTTTTTTTTGGTAATACATTACGTGTCATTTTATAGTAGTTGTGCACTAATGTATAATTGTGCACATTACAGGATGCTAGTTATGTTTGTAAATCAGCTTCAACAACTTAACCAAACTTCCTTACTACTTTTTCAGTGAGATATTTCATTTGTGTATTTTTTTTTTTGGTGTTGTTCTATTTAGCTATTAAATATGCTTTAGGTTTGATCCATTTGCTTTGCTTTTTAGGAGGAGGGATTTATCAATGTTGAAGTTCAAGCTTCACAATCTGCATAATTTTTTGATAGTCAAAGGAGTAAAATTTCTCAAGAAAATGTTCCAAATATGTCTGCTCCCAAAATTCCACCTTCCACCTCCCGGTGCTGGTGCTGGTGATGTTGCTGGAGCTTTAGTTGTTCAAACAAAAGCTATAAAGAGGGCCAAAAAAAGAACATGTTTCATTTGGACAATGTTTTTGTACAAAGGGTTATGGTGGTTGCTTTTTGGATATATAAATACAGCAATTATGACCTTATATTTTGTGTGTGTGGTGAATGGAATGTAGGCATCTACAAAGAAGGCCAAAAGAACATGTTCTATTTGGACAGTGTTTTAGACCTTTTTGTGATTAAGGGTTATGGTTGCTTTTTGGATACTATAAGAACAACACCAGCGACCTTATATTTTGTGTTTGTAATGAATGGAATCATTGGATCTTATATGACTCGCTATGTTATGCCATTATTTTCTCACACCAATGTGTTAAATTTACAATTATTGTCTTTACTCATAACCGCTTTGATATTTCAATGAAAGTCCTTCTATTTCAATTTTTTTCATTCACAGTCCTCTAATTTCATTTCATTTTTCATTAAAAGTCCTTCAATTTGGCTCTCATTTACAATTAAGGTCCCTGTGTTGCACATTTCACACCTTCCCCACCTAAATCATTAACCAAAAATTACATAATCAATCAAGAAGATGAAGGAAGATGACAATATAAACAGGAACATCATTCATAACCAACAACCAAACCTTCTTACACTTAGTACGCCCAAACAATTAAACCTTCCTACACATACCATTTCCCATCTTACTAGCATCCTACACTACATCTTTGCCATGCACACAAGCAGCCCAACAACCAAAACAATTAACATCATAAAATTTTGTTTCTTCATCCTTTCAACCTTAGCCATTCTTTGTTGCTCCATTATCTCCATTCAATTAATCCTTCGAAGTAGACCATTTATTATCACTCTCGCCCTTGTTTGCATAGGATCCACCCAATTAAAAAATCAGCATCGATTATTCTACAAAAAAAAATTACTTTACCATTTTTTTCTTTCACATTTTTAATAACATCTATAATCAAACTAACCTCATCATTTTGACACGCCAAGAACCTCCTACCGGGATTTGCATTCGTCCATGATGTTCTAACAACAGCTTCCATATTGCAGTTACAGTACGCTACTTCCATCCTAGGGTTCATGAACTCCATTATTCCCCTTTTTTCAACTTTCATATTTGACTTCAACAGAGGTAATTTGTTTCTTTTGTGAGAGAAAGATGAAAATTTTATTATGGTTAAAGAGAAATAGACCGTTGCTTTTTTATGGGAAAATGGAGAACACTGTTTACGTCAACTTTGTCAGATGCGACGTGGATCCCACGTGTCAGTGACGTGGCACCACGTCGATGTCAGCGTGGCGAAAGAAAAGTGGTGTTAACTGCCAGGTAGGCTGCCAGGTAGCGCATGATGTCAGCAGAAACTAACGGAACCGGCTGGTCATTGACGACAGGGATTTTTCTGTTACAAACTCATAGTTGGGGGGTTTTATGGATAAAAAAATTAGTTGGGGGACGGTGGTGGGAGATGGAAGATTATTGAGGGACCGTCGGTGAAATTTACTCCAAGATCCTGCGTTTTTCCTTTTCTAATAAAGTATTAAGGTATGAATTATATTCTTAGAGCAAGTCCAACAAGAATCTTAACCAAGCCTCTTTAGCTATAATAGAGAGAGAACCGTATTTTCTCATTCCAACAAACTCTTTGCTTGCATGCTCCTTCCTTAAAAATCTTAGGACTTCTACAGTTGCTCGTCCATATCACAAAGTCAAAAAGCACTAGCTAAATTTATTTTATTATTTTTCCCTCTTTTCTCTTTCTCTATGTCATATCATAGTTTTATTAATAAAAAAAATATAAAGTATTGTTTTATTAATATAAAATTAAAATAAAGAGTGGAGTAAAGAGTATTGTTAGAGTATACATAATTTTTTAGACAAATTAAAATAGAGAATTGTATTATTTATACTAAAATAAAGAGATAAATAGCTAGTGATGTTGGACTTGCTCCATAAATGGGCAAATTGCCTTCTTTATTTTGTCCACATCTTGTAAAGTGTATCAGATGGCTTGTAAATAAAATTCCTGATTTTAGTGGTTTAATTAGTACTACTTTATCCAATATGTTTCCAACTAAATTAATAAATTAATTTTATATACAAGATTTTGGTACAGCAAGTATAGATCTTTTCAATCCTTTATCTTTTATTATTTTATTTTAACTTCAATATTGTTTCTGCCATGACTTTCATAAGTAATTAGTGCCTTGATGTGGATTACTGTCTACATCCTTTTGTTAAATGCTTATGTGTGTGTGTGTATATATATATATATATATATATTTTTTTTTCCAACGTCAATGCCTTTCCTTAATCTTAGATTTTTTTTATCAAGCAATGAATTGAATTGTGTAACTATCGTATAAAGGAAATATTTTTCCTTCTCCGCTTGATTTTATGTGAATTCCCCTCCAATAAATATAAACAGAGTTATTTTTATCACTCTATTTTAAAGTTTAGTAATAATTCCTATTTTTGGTCCCTTTAAATTATTAATAGTCAGATTAGACTATATTAGTTAGAAATCTAATACTTCTATCGTTTAGAATTAGTTGTATTTGTAATCCGTAGGGATTTGATTTCTGATATTCCTCCAACCTTGTGATTTGTCTTGAATACTGCTTGGAGTAGATTTTCTCTGTTGCTTGGACTAGATTTTCTTTGTTTCAAGTGAGTGGTAATTATAGTACACAATACGTTTTGCGTCATTTTACTATATCTCTTTTCATAAAATATTTATTTAAAATATTTATATAAATTGTGTTTATGTTTTATATATATTTATTTGAACTGAATGATTCTATTTATATCTTTAAATTTTATTTATCTGAATTCTATTGATGATATTTTAGATTTCTGAACTTATTAAATTATTTGATATTTAATTTGCTGCTACTCGAATTATATATTTTAATAACACTCTTGTATGTTAGAGCGTTAGGTTTCTAGGAACGGGCCTTTAGTGTCTTTTATATGTTATTCATTTGCTTTCCGAACTAAACTGCGCAGTCCTTTTATTATTTAAGATTATTTTGGAACATGTTTATTATACATATATTCTGATCTGTTGTCCAATTTAATTATTTAATTGGACTCTAAACATCTGATTTGAGTATTGAATTTTTTATCTGATATCTGTTAACTCTTTGGACTGCTATTTATCTGATCATATGTATATCTGAAAATGTTTAAATTATTTTTATGGTTTTCAAACTGGTACATGTGTTCAGTTTCATCTGTTATCTGGGTCCCGCCGTGTGGACCATCACGGCATCAGGTGCATTTTGCTACACGCATCATTTACATTATTAATTGCATTAGAACATCTGCATTGATACTGAGATGGAGGATATCAGTATATCTGTTTGGTGGCGCACTTACCTTTTTTGGCATTTGGTGATGCGGACTATTATCACCCTGTTCTATTGTACCGTGTATTTTATTATTGTATATTTTATTGCTTAAATTAAATTTACTCTATTTCTGACATGATTTAGAAATAGAATTATTATTGTGAAATTATTCGTGCGTCTGTCTGTTCCCTTCCGTTGTGTGCTATAATTATCATTCACTGGGCTATTTTAGTTCAACACACGTTTTTGTTATTTTTTTTTTCAGATCAGTAGATTTCTGTTGCTAGTCCAAGCTATCTGTTTCTTTGGAGGAGTCTCCTGGTTTATTTCTGGTACAGCCCGACTTCTTTCTTTTCGGGAAGACTCTGTTATTTTATTTGTTCAGTTTATTTGAATAAATGTGTATTCAATAAAACTCTGCAGTTTACGTTGGGATTTGTTATTTGGATTTTCTGTTTCAGTTTGTTAGATCTTATTTTGATATTTAATAATATTATCAAATTTTCCTTTTAGCTATCTGTTTTCTGTTAGACTTGCATATGTTAACTTATTAATGTATGCGCTGGTCACGGTCCGAATTGGACCGTGACAAAGTAATCCCTACAGATTACAATTACAATTAATTCTAAACGATGTAAGTATTAGATTTCTGAACTTATTAAATTATTTGATATTTAATTTGCTACTACTGGAATTAAATATTTTAATAACACTCTTGTATGTTAGAGTGTTAGGTTTCTAGGAACAAGCCTTTAGTGTCTTTTGTATGTTATTCATTTGCTTTCTGAACTGAACTGTGCAGTCCTTTTGTTCTTTAAGATTATTTTAGAATATGTTTATTATACATATATTCTGATCTGTTATCCAATTAAATTATTTAATTGGACTCTAAACATCTGATTTAAGTACTGAATTTGCTATCTGATATCTATTAACTCTTTTGACTACTATTTATATGATCATATGTATATCTGAAAATGTTTAAATTATTTTTATGGTTTTCAAACCGGTACATGTATTCAATTTTATCTGTTATCTGGGCCCCGCCTTGTGGACCATCACGGCATCAGGTGCATTTTGCTACACGCATCATTACATTATTAATTGCATTAGAACATTTGCATTGATACTGAGATGGAGGAGATCAATATATCTGTTTGGAGGCGCACTTACCTTTTCTGGCCTTCAGTGATGCGGACTATTATCACCCTGTTCTATTGTACCGTGTATTTTATTACTGTTTATTTTATTGCTTAAATTAAATTTACTATATTTTTGACATGATTTAGAAATAGAATTATTATTGTGAAATTATTCATGCGTCTGTCTGTTCCCTTCCGTTGTGTGCTATAATTATCATTCATTGGGCTATTTTAGCTCAACACACGTTTTAATTATTTTTTTTTTCAGATCAATAGATTTCTGTTGCTAGTCCAAGCTATTTATTTCTTTAGAGGAGTATCCTGGTTTATTTCTGGTACAGCCCGACTTCTTTCTTTTCGGGAAGACTCTATTATTTTATTTGTTTAGTTTATTTGAATAAATTTGTATTCAATAGAACTCTGTAGTTTATGTTGTGATTTGTTATTTGGATTTTCTATTTCAGTTTGTCAGATCTTATTTTGATATTTAATAATATTATCAGATTTTCCTTTTCAGTTATCTGTTTTATTTTAGGCTTGCATATGTTAACTTATTAATGTATGCTCCGGTCATGGTCCGGATTTGGGTCGTGACAAAGTTGGTATCAGAGCTTAGGTTAGATTCTTGTAAAGATGCCAGGTTTAGGTTCTTTTGTTCTTATTGGTAAATGGTTGCTTCTGTTATCAGTGTCATTCATTTCCTTTCAATCTTTCTACAATCTGTTAGATACTCTATTAGTTATAGTTCTTGATTATTTTCATAAGTAGGAACCGATGGTTAGACCTAAGAAGAAATCCATGTCTAGGATTATCGTAGAGCGTGAGGCTAACATTGAGAATTCGGAGCAACGAGTTGAACAGCCATGCACTACTAGTGTACGTACTTCTGCAAGGCAAGCATCTCGGTAAAGTACTCAAACTATAGAGCAGATTACTGAGCAGACCACTGATCAGACTATTGAGTAAAGAATAGAGCATACTACGCGACAAACTATTTGGGGTTGAGATAGACCATCTCTACAAACTGTCACCAATGCAGAGTTATCGGTGGGCCTATAGACGACCAATCATGCCATTAATATTATTTCTAGCTACCTCATTGAATATCGACATCAGAGGGAAGAAGTGGCTGGTGTCACTACTATAGGTGGAACTCGATTTAAGGATTCCACTAAATTTTTGAAGCTTAAGCCTGCTAAATTCACTGGTGAGGATGCTTCAACTGATCCTATGGATTTTCTTGATTCCATGGAGAAATGTTATGAGATCATGGGATGCAGCAATACTAGGATGACCTAGTTTGCATCTATTCAGCTATCAGGGGTTGCTCAAGAGTGGTCCAAGAAGAGAGAGTGGGGTATGGAAGAATTTCTTTGGCCTCGATTTTGCACCTCTTGAAAGTGCACATGAAGCTAAGGCTAATGAGTTTGAGAACTTGAGACAGGGTAACAAGACCATCACTGAGTATGAGATGAAGTTCACCAAGCTATCACATTATGGCTCACATATGATTCCTGATAACAAGAAAAAGGCTCACAGATTTGAGAAGGGGCTTCGGGATGACTTGTATGATCGCATTGCTCCTTTAAGGCTTTCTAGTTATGAGGATGTTGTTGATCAAGCTAGACAGATGGAGATGTATGAAAATGAGGTTCAGTCTCGTAATCAGCAGAAGAGGACCAGAGAAGACGACCATAATGATCAGTTCAGCAAGGGAGGTAACTTCAATAAAAAGAAGAATAAATTCAATAGTAATGGCAATAAGCAGGGTTTTCAAGCTGTATCTGGATTTAGAGGTTAGCAGTTTAAGGCTGGCCAGAGGCAGGGTCAAAGACCTTAGATGGGAGTTTTTGGCTATAGCCAGAGTGCCACAGGTTTTTCTTCTGCCACATTTTCTCATTGTGGCAAGTAGCATGGCATTAGCCCATGTCATTGGGCAACTAAAGCTTGTTTTGGCTGTGAATAGATGGGGCATCGTAGGAAGGATTGTACTAATATTGGCAAGACTTAAGGTTTTAGACAGGTGGCACTTCCCCCACCTCCTTCTATTACTACTCAACCTATCACTCAGTTTGGTGGTAGAGGTCGAGGTTCTGGTGTTCAGGGTCAGGGTGGCAAAGGAGTAGCTCAAACATCTATTGGTAGGGGACAAGCTAGAGTCTTTGCTTTGACTCAGCAGGATGCTCAGGCATCTAATAATGTGGTGACATGTACACTTTGTATTTGTTCGCTTGGAGCTATAGTGTTATTTGATTCTGGTTGCACCCATTCTTTTGTGTCTCCTTTATTTTCTAAGAGATTTGATCGACCACCTACTTTATTATAGTTTCGTTTGTCTATTGCTACACCTATGGATGATTCTTTAGACACAGACCTTGTTCATAGGGGATGTGTAGTTCACCGATAGGGTTTTACATGCAGACCTTGTGTTGTTGGATATGATTGATTTTGATGTGATCTTAGGGATGGATTGGTTAGCTTCATACCATGCATCCTTAAATTATTTCAGTAAGTCTGTAACCTTCTGAATTCCTGAAAAGCCAAACTTTCATTTTCAGGGTGACCATAGTACTGTTCCTAGTAATTTCATTTTGGCTATGAGTGCTAAGTGCTTATTACGTAAGTAGTGTAAGGCATATCTAGCCTATGTCAGAGATACCAAATCAAAAGGTGTCAGCTTAGAGCAAGTTCCTATTGTCCGAGAGTTCTCTGATGTTTTTCCCGATGATTTTCCAGGTTTACCCTCAAAGCAGGAGATTGAGTTTTCTATTGATGTGGCTCTTGGAACTGAGCCTACATCCATGCCTCCTTATCGCATGGCACCTGTAGAGTTGATAGAACAACTACAGACTTGTTGGACAAAGGGCACATTCATCCAAGTGTTTCTCCTTGGGGTGCTCCAGTGTTGTTTATTTGAAAAAAGGATGGTTCTTTGAGATTGTGCATTGACTACAGGCAGTTGAATAAGAAGACTGTGCGCAATAAGTATCCTCTTCCTCAGATTGATGATTTATTCGATCAATCCAAGGCGCACAATCAAGAAGGAAGACATACCAAAAACTACCTTTAGAACCAGATATGGACACTATGAGTTCTTGGTAATGTCTTTTGGTCTTACTAATGCTCCTACAAACTTTTCAGATATTATGAATAGGGTCTTCTAGCAGTTTCTGGACCATTTTCTCATAGTGTTCATTAATTATATTTTAGTGCTTTCGAAGAGTAAGGAGGAGCACGAGTAGCATTTAAGACTTGTTCTCCAGACTCTAAGAGAGCATAAGCTTTATGCAAAGTTCTCAAAATGTGAATTCTGGTTGGATAAAGTTTCTTTTCTCGGGCATGTTGTGTCCAAGGATAGAGTTAGTATTGATGAGAAGAAGATTGAAGCTATACTCCATTAGCCAAGGCCAACATCTGTTATTGAGATTCACAGTTTCTTGGGCTTGGCAGGATACTACAAGCAATTTGTTATGGACTTTTCTCGTATTACAGCTCCTCTGACTATGCTAACACAGAAGAATGTTAAGTTTCAATGGTCAGAATCTTGTGAGAAGAGTTTTCAAGAGCTTAAGACTCGTTTAACTTATGCTCATATTTCTTTGGCGAGAAGGCCTCTGGTTACTGATCTTCATGCGCTGTTTGATCAGGGCAATCACCTTCAGGTTGATGATTCTAATGCACTTCAGGCACATGTGCAAGTTCTACCTGTTTTGACCGACAGGATTAAGGCGGCTTAGTCGGGTGATCCTCAGTTGTGTAAGATCATGGAGGATGTTCGTAGGGTGGTGCAAAATTTCACTTTAGGTGATGGTATACTTTATCATGGCTCGAGACTTTGTGTTCCTGATGTTGACGATTTAAGGAGATAGATTTTGGAAGAGGCACATTGTTCTGCCTATAAAGTACATCCTAGATCTACTATGATGTATCCTGATTTGAGGGATTTGTATTGGTAGAGTGGTATGAAGAGGGATGTTGCAGATTTTCTTTTGAAGTGCTTAACTTGTCATCAGGTTAAAGCAGAACATCAAAGACCATCTGAGTTACTTCAGCCACTTGATATTCCCGAGTGGAAGTGGGAGCATATTACGATGGATTTTGTTATAGGCTTACCTCGTGTTCGAGGGGCTTATAATTCTATTTGGGTCATTATGGATCGATTGACCAAATTAGCTCATTTCGACTTATACTTCTTCTCAGCTTGATCAAATTATATGTTGATAAGATAGTCACTCTTCATGGAGTTCCAGTTTCTATAGTTTCTGATCGTGTACTCAATTCACTTCTCGCTTTTGGAAGAGTTTCCAAGATGCATTGGGGACTCGATTGTAGTTTAGTACTGCTTTTCACCACAGACAAATGGACAATCAAAGAGGACTATTCAGATTCTTGAGGATATGTTTTGAGCTTGTGCTTTAGATTTTGGCAGCAGTTGGGATAGCCACCTTCCTTTAGTGGATTTTGCTTACAACAACAACTATCAAGCTAGCATTGAGATGGCTCTGTATGAAGCCTTATATGGTCACAAATGTAGATCTCCTATTTGTCGGGATGAGGTTAGAGAGAGGCATCTCACGTGACCAGAGTTGATTCAGCAGGCCTCAGAGAAGGTCCAGATCATTCGAGATAAACTTTTGACAGCTCAGAGCCGACAGAAGAGTTATGCTGATCTTAAGCGTAAAGACGTTAATTTAGCGTTGGTAAGCATGTATTTTTGAGGATTTCTCCTACGAGGGGAATCATGCGATCTGGGAAGAAGGGGAAATTAAGTCCTTGATTTGTTGGCCCTTTTGAGATTCTAGAGAGAGTAGGAGAAGTTGCTTACCGCTTGGTCTTTCCCCTAGACTTCTCTTATGTGCATCCGGTGTTTCATATTTCTATGCTCAGGAAATATATTCCAGATCTATCACATGTTCTACAGCCTCAGACTGTTCAACTGAGAGACAATTTGTCTTACGAGGAGCAACCATTAGATATTCTAGACTCTCAGGTTAGGAAGCTTCGGTTTAAGGAGGTTCCTTTAGTCAAGGTTCAGCGGAATAATCACTCTATAGTGAAGCTACTTAGGAGCTTGAGTCTGAAATGAGAGTTAGGTATTCGCATTAGTTTGATACTTCAGGTTAGTATTCTGTCACCTTTAAAATTTAGTCTGATTAAATTTGGGGACCAAATTTTTATTAGAGGGGAAGAATGTAATATCCCTGTATTTTGATTTCTTTTCTTCCACTTCCACTTCCGATTTCTTTTCTTTCCTACTCTGTTTTCTATTTCTTTCTACCTTCTGGTACATTCTTTCTTTCTAAAACACGCTTCCCTTTTCCAGTCCTACTCGAGACCAACCCCTTAAGGAATAAATGAACAACAATTTGCCATATGTTACCAAGTTTGGAAAAGTTACAAGTCAATCCTTGATTTTAAAAAATATTTCTTTTAAGTACATAATCTTTAAAATAACTATTAAGCATTAAATTAATAAATAAATACATTTCACCCACCAAGAAAATGAGTGGTGCTTATCATGACATGTGTCTTGTGTCTTTAAAACAAATAAAAAAAATCTAGAAAAATCCTACAACTTCCACTAATTATTATTATTATTATTATTATTTTAAATACAATATTTTTTTTATACCTTAGTTGGCTCTCCACTAATCAATAACCTGCCACCTTTTATTATTATTATTATAATAATTCTGTTGGTTACCCACCGAAACACTACTTGTTTTTATATTTAAGTTTCCTTTAAAACAATCCACTGGCCTAAAAATTCTTCTACGCGTCTGTTTCTTCTTCATCGTCTTCTTTTCCTTTCTTTTACTCTTGGATAAGTTTTACTAAAACTAATAAAAAATAATTGTTTCAAAATTTCAGCATTTCTTGTATTTATCTTGCAATTATATTGTAATACAGGGAACATCCATTGATTTTCTACTGTCATATTCGGTATTTGTCATCCATCACTAATAGGTTCTGCTCATTGATTCTTTCCAAGCTCCTGCGTTTTTCTTTTTCTAATAAGGTATTAAGGTATGAATTATATTCTTACATTAATGGGTAAATTGCCTTCTTTATTTTGTCCATGTCTTGTAAAGTGTATCAGATGGCTTGTAAATAAAATTCCTGGTTTTAGTGGTTTAATTAGTACTACTTTATTCAATATGTTTCCAACTAAATTTATTATTATTTTATATACACGATTTTGGTACAACAAGTATAGATCTTTTCGTTCCTTTATCTTTTATTATTTTATTTTAACTTCAATATTGTTTCTACCATGACTTTCATAAGTAATTAGTGCCTTGATGTGGATTACTGTCTACATCCTTTTGTTAAATGATTATGTGTGTGTGTCTATATATATTTTTCCAACGTCAATGCCTTTCCTTAATCTCAGATTTTTTTTATCAAGCAATGAATTGAATTGTGTAACTATCGTATAAAGGAAATATTTTTCCTTCTCAGCTTGATTTTATGTGAATTCCCCTCCAATAAATATAAACAGAGTTATTTTTTATCACTCTATTTTAAAGTTTAGTAATAATTCCTATTTTTGGTCCCTTTAAATTATTAATAGTCAGATTAGACTATATTACTTAGAAATCTAATACTTCTATCGTTTAAAATTAATTGTATTTGTGATCTGTAGGGATTTGATTTCTGATATTCCTCCAGCCTTGTGATTTGTCTTGAATACTGCTTGGAGTAGATTTTCTTTATTGCTTGGACTAGATTTTCTTTATTTCAGGTGAGTGGTAATTATAGTACACGACACGTTTTACATCGTTTTACTATATCCCTTTTCATAAAATATCTATATAAATTGTGTTCGTGTTTTATATATATTTATTTGAACTGAATGATTCTATTTATATCTTTAAATTTTATTTATCTGAATTCTATTGATGATATTTTAGATTTCTGAACTTATTAAATTATTTGATATTTAATTTGCTGCTACTAGAATTAAATATTTTAATAACACTCTTGTATGTTAGAGCGTTAGGTTTCTGGGAATAGCCCTTTAGTGTCTTTTATATATTATTCATTTGCTTTCTGAACTGAACTGTGTAGTCCTTTTATTATTTAAGATTATTTTGAAATATGTTTATTACACATATATTCTGATCTGTTTTCCAATTTAATTATTTAATTGGACTCTAAACATCTGATTTGAGTATTGAATTTTTTATCTGATATCTGTTAACTCTTTAGACTGCTATTTATCTGATCATATGTATATCTGAAAATGTTTAAATTATTTTTATGGTTTTCAAACAGGTACATGTATTCAGTTTTATCTGTTATCTGGGTCCCGTCATGTGGACCATCACGGCATCATGTGCATTTTGCTACACGCATCATTTACATTATTAATTGCATTAGAACATCTGCATTGATACTGAGATGGAGGAGATCAGTATATCTGTTTGGTAGTGCACTTACCTTTTCTGGCCTTTGGTGATGTGGTGATGTGGACTATCATCACCCTTTTTTATTGTACCGTGTATTTTATTACCGTATATTTTATTACTTAAATTAAATTTACTATATGTTGACCTATTCAAGGAATTAATTCTTGTTTTGATGTTGATCATTAACCTAAGTCGAAGTAATTAACATTGGCTTCTGTTTTAATCTTATTTCAGATTTATTTAAGTTTTTATCCTTTAGAACAATTGTTGTTGAATCAACAATAAGTTTGTTGTGAACACAACGATTATTGTTCATTGAACAATGATCGTTGTTGATTTTGAGCTTTTGCCACAAAAGAAGTAGAAGATCACACAAACTGTGAAGAGTTAACAATTAACATAACAACGAGCTCATTGTTGTTTAACAACGATTATAGTGAAGGTTCAACGAGCTTGTTCTCTAAGCTCCAGCCCAGCAACAATGAACTCATGTAGTTAACAACGAGTCCATTACAATGAACTCGTTGTTAGCTAACAACGATCATTGTCAGCCAATAACGATTATTGTCACTTTATCTGCTGCATTTAATGACCCGATTTTAAAGAGAGAGAAAAGAAGAGAACGATAATATTTTACATTAAATGCTCTTCAACGATCAAGAAATCAAGTGGGAGTTTAAAAGCAAGTTTCTAACTCATTTTGAAGGTAATCAACAACTTTCAATCATTTAATTAAGTGCTAATTACTTCATTTGAGTTGGAAACCCTAATTTCTATTTTATTCTGTAATTGTTGATTCAATTGAGCGTTGTGAGCTCTTGTAGTTCCTTATAAAGCTAGCTCTTAGTGAGTGAGGTTTGGGAATTATTTTTTGGAAAGGTTTAAGTGTTATCCTAAGCTAAAAACACTTGGGTCAAGGGTTTCTAGTGAGAGAAACACTTGGGATAGGTTCTAGTAGGTTAGCCTTGAGAAAAACCACTTTGTAAGGTTTAGAGTGATCCGAAACTCTTGTAATCAATCTTGATTGATAGTGGAATACCTAATTGGTGATTGGGGAGTGGATGTAGGACTTGTTTGTGTCTGAACCACTATAAATCCTTTATCTTGTGGTTGATTGTTCTATTAAGTTTTAATTTATAATTATCCACTAATTTACCCCTCCTCTTAGTGCATTGGGATTTCAATTGGAATCAGAGCTTGGAGCTTGAAGTTTTTGAACCTTAAGTGGTCAAGCTAGATCAAATGGCACAAGAGGCAAGTATTGGTAGTCTTAAACCTTTCTTTGATGGAACCGATTATCCTCTATGGAAGCATAAAATGGAGTTCTACTTACATAGTGAGACAATCAATCTATGGGATGTAGTTCTTGATGGTTGGTCACCTCCCATGAAGAATGAAAGGGATAAGGAGATCCTAATTGCAAGAAATGATTGGACAAAAGAGCAAAAGGAAGATAATGCAAAGAATAGAAAAGCCGTCACCGTTCTTCTAAGTTCCTTTTTAAGAGAAGAATGTTGTAGAGTATAAAGATGTGATAGTGCTAAAGATGTGTGGGAGACTTTACAAAACTATCATGAAGGCACCTCACAAGTGAGAAAATAAAAATGTCAAATGCTCATCTATGAGTATGAGACATTTAAGTGCAAGCCTAATGAGTGAGTGACGGAGATGACAAATAGGATCATGGACATCATCACCAACCTCAAGAAGCTTGGAAAGATCTATTCCAAGACCAACATCGATCATAAGATTCTTAGAGCTCTTTCAAAGAAGCTTTAGGAATTAAATGTCACATCTATTAAAGAAGCTAATGATCTTTTAACATTGCCTCATGGTAAACTCATAGGTAAGCTTCTAACTTATGAAATTGAAAATAATGAAGATGAGAAGGAAGACAAGAAGAAGACAATTGCCTTCAATGTTCAATAAGAGGAAAGGCCTTCTCACTCCAAAGATAGAAGTCATCATAATCATCACAGACAACAACAATAAGAGACTAGTGAGAGTGAGAGTGAGAGTCAACAAGATGATAGTGAAATGGAGAGGTTGACTAATGACTATGGTCTCTTAATCAAGCAAATGGACCATCTTGTGAAGAAAGGTGGAAAGGCTAACTTCCAAAGATTCTTGAAGAAGAAGAACAAGCTTAGATGCTATGAATGTGGAAAGAGTGGCCATGTAAAGAGTGATTGCTATAAACTCAAAAAGGAGGGATCCTCTTTAAGAAAGCCAAAGGAGCTAAAAGAGAAGAAGGACAAGAACAAGGGATTCAATGCTCAATGGGATGGTGTAGAAACTGATTCCGATGTAAGCAAAAATAATGATGGAAATGCTCTTTGCTTCATGACTTTTGAAGACTCTTCACATGAGGTAATGTATCAATCTTCTCATTGTAGTAACCTAGATGTTGATGATGATGATTACTGTGAGAAGCTTAAAATGATTGAGGCTTTAAATGATAAGTGCACTTTATTTTTATCTAAAATGAAAGTTTAAGAAGAAAAGTGCACTAATCATGAAAAAGAATTGGAGGATCTCAAGATGACTGTAAATTCTCTTAAGTCTTTTAACGATAAACTTAAGAAGAGCTTACAAGACAACTTGATTGCTCAATCTTCAATTGGGACTCTTGAAAAGGAAAATGAAAAATGGAAGAAAGAGCTAGAGAGTGTGAACAACACTATCTCCAAATTTCACAAAGGAAAGGAAGACTGGGACAACCTTTTATCATCCCAAAGATCCACTTCCATAAAGTATGAACTTGGTTATGAAGGAGCATCTACTTCATCAACCAAACCCATCGCATTTGTGAAATCCTCCAATGTGCAAACCTCATCTTTGGATGCCCCTATAGTTGAACCCAAAGCTTCAAAGGTATTAACCAAAGGGAAGTTTACTCACATTCACCAAAATGAGTCAAAGAAGTTTAAGAAGTGTAAACTAAAGGCAAAGGTAATTCCTACGCTCAAAGTGAACTCTAAGGATCCTAAGCCTAGAGGAAATCCTAAAGGACCAAGGGCTAAGATTGCATCAAGGCCTAAGGTTAATTATCATGGCTCATTTAAAAGCAAGCCAAAGGTTCATTATAATAGATTCACTAAAGCTTAATGGTTCTATTGTATGGAACATGGCCACATTAACATTCATTGCCATGTGAGGAAGGTCCAATTGAAGATGATTCCAATGGACCAACTCAAAACTAACCCCCAAGGACCCAAATATCTTTAGGTACCTAAGTCTTTAATGAATCAAAGTTGTTAGGTATGTTTGAAGTCCATAAGGTCAAACATATTGCATGTTCAAGACATATGACGGGAGATCCCAACCTCATCCTAAGTTTACAAAAGAAAGAGGGAGGAGTGGTAACCTTTGGGGACAATGCAAAAGGCAAAGTTGTTGGCATTGGCAAGGTAGGTAATCCTAACTCTACTTGCATTGATGATGTGTTGCTTATGAGTGGTTTGAAACATAACCTTTTAAGTGTAAGTCAATTATGGGACAAGGGATATAAAGTATCTTTCGACCTTAAATCTTGTGTTGTATCCAAAGTGATGGATAATAGCATAGTTTTTAAGGGAGAAAGAGTTAATAACATCTATATAACTGACTTAGAGATCCTAACCAACTAAGATGTCAAATGTTTAGTTTCAGTCAACAATGACTCTTGGCTATGGCATAGGAGACTAGGACATGCTAGTATGGATCTCTTAGGAGAATTATGCAAGGATGATCTAGTCATTGGTCTTCCTAAGATCAAATTCTCAAAGGATAAAGTTTACGGACCTTGTCAAATAGGAAAGAAAACTAAATCCTCCTTCACACTCGAAAATACCATAAGCACTAGTAGACCTCTAGAACTATTGCATCTAGATTTGTTTGGTCCCTCTAGAAATGCTAGTCCAGGTGGCATGTTCTATGCATTTGTTATTGTGGATGATTACTTTAGATTCACTTGGGTATGTTTATGATGCTTTTAACGCTTTTAAGAATCTTGCAAAACGTGTTCAAAATGATAAAGGTTTTTGCATAACGACCATTAGAAGTGATCATAGTAGAGAATTTGAAAATGAAAATTTTAAAAAGTTTTGGAATGATTTTGGTATTTCCTATCAATTTTCTTCTCCTATAACTCCTCAACAAAATGGGGTAGTTGAAAGGAAAAATAGAACTTTGGTAGAAATGGATCAAACAATGCTCAATGAGTATGACTTGCCTTCATACTTTTGGACCGAGGCCATTAATATCACTTGTTTTATTTCAAATAGAGTTTTCAAAAGACATTTGACAAATAAAACTTCTTATGAGATTTGGAAAGGAAAAAAAAATCTAAGATTTCTTACTTAAGAGTATTTGTATGCAAATGCTTTATATTAAACACCAAGGACAACCTTGGAAAATTTGATTCAAAAACCGATGAGGGTATTTTTCTTGGATATGCCACCAATAGCAAATCTTATAGGGTTTTTAACAAGAGATCTCTAGTTGTAGAAGAGTCTATGCATGTGGTGTTTGATGAATCTAGTGCACTTGATCCCAGAAGGGTAGTTATTAATGATCTTGTAGGTAATATGGATGGTCTCCTCCTTGAACCAACTCAAGAAATAAATGGAGAAGGAGAAAATCAAGGCAAACAAGCTACCTCCATTAACTCCAATATTGGAGGGGAGATTGGTCAACCAAGTGAAGAAATTTCACAACAACTTCCCCAACACTTGCAAGCACCACCAAGTAATATTTACAACCTTCCAATGGATTGGCAATTCCCCAAGGCTCATCCACAAGATCTCATCATTGGTGAGACATAAAAAGGGGTAAGTACTCGAAACCAACTCAAAGCCCTTAACAATCTAGCATTCCTATCTCAAATTGAGCCAAGGACTATTGATGAGGCTATCAATAATGAGAGTTGGGTCCTTACTATGAAAGAAGAACTTAACCAATTTAAGTCGAACAGGGTATGGAACATAGTTTCAAGACTTAAGCATCATCCTATTATTGGCACTAAGTGGGTATTTAGAAATAAACTCGATGAGCAAGGTGCCATTACTAGGAACAAGGCTAGGCTTGTGGCTAAGGGCTATAACCAAGAGGAGGGTATAGACTATGATGAGACTTTTACCCCCGTAGCTAGATTAGAAGCCATTCGCATGTTACTTGCATTTGCTTCTTACATGGATTTTAAACTTTTTCAAATGGATGTTAAAAGAGCATTTTTAAATGGCTTCATAGAGGAGGAAGTTTATGTTGAACAACCTCCGGGTTTTGAGGATCATGCCTTTCCCGATCATGTTTTCAAACTAACTAAGGCTCTTTATGGCTTAAAACAAGCTCCAAGGGCTTGGTATGAGAGACTTAGTTCATTTTTGATTAAAAATGATTTTCAAAAGGGCAAGGTGGATACAATTCTTTTCATCAAGAGAAAAGGGGATGATATCCTAATTGTCCAAATTTACATTAATGATATTATCTTTGGTGCTACTAATGTTTGCTTGTTTGAAGAGTTCTCAAAGTGTATGACAAAGGAGTTTAAAATGAGCATGATGGGGGAGCTTAAATTCTTCCTTGGATTGTAAATTCACCAAGCAAAGGATGGAACATTCATCAATTAAGCAAAGTACACTAAAGAACTTATCAAAAGTTCGGTATGGAGAGTAGCTCAACAAGCAAAACACCCATGGCTACAATAACTAAACTCGGGAAGGATGAAAGCGGCAAACCTGTTGAGGAAAAGCGATATCGAGGTATGATCTGATCTCTTTTATATCTAACGGCAAGTAGACTCGATATCATGTTTTCTGTATGTGTTTGCGCACATTTTCAATCATCACCTAGGGAGTCACATCTTCATACGGTTAAAAGAATTTTAAAGTATTTAAAAGGCACAATGAATTTGGGTCTTTGGTACCCCAAAAGTGCATCCTTTGATCTTTTAGCCTATTTCGATTCGGACTTTGCCAGAAGCCTATTGGATAGGAAAAGTACCTCTGGTACTTGTCAATTGCTTAGTTAAAGTTTGATATCTTAGAGTAGCAAAAAAAAAGTTTCCGTTGCATTATCAACCGTTGAAGCCGAGTATGTGGTAGCCGGTTGTTGTTGTTCTCAAGTTCTTTAGATGAAACAATAACTTAGAGATTATGGAGTTAAATTCACACGTGTTGCTATCAAGTGTGATAACACTAGCACCATAAATCTCTCCAAAAATCCCATACAACATTCTAGAAGCAAGCATATAGATATTAGACATCATTTCTTGCGTGACCATGTGCAAAATGGTGATGTTGTATTAGAATTTATCGATACAAATAACCAACTTGTGGATATTTTTACCAAACGCCTTAATGAGGGTCGTATAAATTTCATTAAGCGGGAACTTGGTATGATTGATGGTGCATCTTTGCCTTCTTCATAGCATCTTGTATTACTCGTGCATTTCTTATTGTTTTTTTTATTGTTATGGATATACTAGTGTGTGTGATATATGTGAGATTATGTGATTAATGCTTACTTTGGTATTTCTTTTATTGTTTATTGTCAATGGTGTACTTGCATATATTTGCCTTGTTAAATATACTTGTTTTGATGTGTTGAAGTTAATACCTGTGTAAATATATATTTATAATTCTATCTTGATCAAAATCAAAGACATTCTTGTGAATATAGCTTTTATACGATATCATATTCATCGTCTTTGAGTTGGTTATATTAACATTCAAGCATCTTATGTGAGCAATCATGCCCAAAACTTATGCATTTTATGCATTTTTAAAGTCTTTACATATTAAAAGCCTTAAATACAAGTTTTACCTCTTTATTTCAAGGTTTTGGTACTTCTTTATTGACAACGAGCTCATTGTGTCAATAACGATCGTTGTTAAAGCCATAACGAACTCGTTGTTAAAGCCACAACGAACTCGTTGTTACAGCTCAAATTTTTTCAAAGAACTCGAGAGTTACACGAACTTGTGGATTTTGTAATAACGATCGTTGTTACTGAACAACGAACTCGTTTTTACTAGAAAAATCTCATTTTTAAAAATACGACGGTTCATTTTTGTAGAAACATGAAATCATGCTCTCTCTCTTCTCTCTCGTTCTATCTCACTCAAAATCCCCATTTTCATCTTTTTCTATCATTAATTGATGTTTTTAAACCTTTTTAAGTTCTAAAAATGCAATTTTAACCTTGTTTTGGAAGATTAAACACCAAATCAGTGTTTTTAATCCCTAATCACACTTAGGGTTTTGGTTTGGGTTTTTTCAAAATTCATCTTTTCTGGCATTTTCCTTTGCATTAGAGTGTTGCTTGGGTTATATTGCTATGGTTAGAGAAAGAAGAAGTGCTAGGAGAGCAGTACAACTTGAGGAATTAGAGGAAGATAAAGAAATCAATGCCAATCCTCCTCCTCCAAGGCCTATGCCTAGATATGCTTCTAATATTCATCGACTAAGCCTGAAGTTCCTCCCTAACTCTCTCTAGAGGCACAAGCAGTCCAAGTACTCCTCACTAAATTGGGTAAAAGGTCCTATGAACAGTCAAGATACATGTATAGGGCTACTATGAAGACTTTGGACATTAAGGCTAGAGCAGATGAAGCTTTAGCTTTTCTAGGATTGACTGATATGGCATTTGAGGCTAGAATTGCATATCCATCTTTAGTGAAAGAATTTTTGGCTTCATATGATCTGAACCTGACTGTTGACACCCCTGAGAGGCTCGAGTATATATGCTCTTTCTCTTTGATGGGCACTAGATACACACTGATCTCTGCCCAGTTTGATGTTGCACTTGGATTTAAAACTATTGGTTATGTTAGCATAGCTCCGGGGTTCAATATGTATCAGAGGACTCCTTTTTGGAATTTTATAGCTGCTGGTTTATTTGAGTGTGGTTCTACTGCTGTATCTCTCGCTAGGAGTAGATTTCATTGGTATTTACAGAGGTTTTTATCCTATTCAATCATGTCTAGGGGGAAGAGCAATGAGAAGATAAATAATAAAGAATTATTTCTTATCTATTATTGGGAGAAGAGACAACCAGTACAGGTTGGGAGATTTTTTCAAGTATGCCCAGAGGATATTCCCCACTACAGCAAATAGAGAATCAATATTGGAGGTTATCTTATTCTTCTAGCTGAGAGACTGGGAGCTTTTGGTCCTGATAGCTCTAACAGACCTCGAGATGGTCTCTCTCCTAGAGAGATCCTTCTTGGGATGAATCTAATCAGGAACAACAAAGTCTTCTTCAAATTGGGTGGCAAATGGGTTTATCTGTCTCTAGCTCATGCATCTCAGACACAGGCTGGCTAGACTCCATAGGCAGCTACTGATATAAATCAGAGACAGATTCCTCCATCTGAGGATGACACAGAGCTTGATGCCGAGCTTGATGAGGGGATAGAGGGATTTAGAGTCGAGAAGGCTGCTGCAGCTAGTACTGCTCATGGTATTTCTTTGGGGATTGGTCCTAGCACTCAGAGAGTTTCTCCACCTATACCTCCCTTTCCTTAGACATATGTTAGGAGGACCAGACCACAGACTGAGACAGGTGCTCCGGACATGGATATGGGTTAGTTATATAGACAGATGACTGAGTTTATGGAGCAGATGAGCACACGGCTAGTTGGAGAAGTCACTACATTGGGAGATCGTTTAGATGGTGGGATAGACCGGATTGATCAAAGATTCAATCGGGTGGAGCAGCGGGTTTTCGATATCCAGAGGCATTAGGGATTACGGATGAGATGATTTGGCTACCTTCATCACCACTAGTTTTTCATCCTACTGGTGTAGAGACCATTCATCCTGATCAGTTTGCTCATTTAGAGTTTGGTGATCCATCTCTCACGACTGTTAGAATTCATTCTTCTCTACCTACAATCGAGGACTAGCCATAGCACATTCATTTTCATCATGCATTTCTCTTTAGTTTTCATGATTTTCTACTCTCTAGCACATTTACTTTGACCTTTTTTGGGCTTTCTTTTGGTTGTTCATCTCATGTTTGATACATTTTACCTTCTCTCTCCCCTATTTCCCTTTTTTATGTTACCAAAGGGGGGGAAAATGGGATGTGTGGTTTATGTGTTTATTTATATGACTTATGCTATGTTATGTGTTATGTTATGTGTCTATTTATGTGGTTTATGTGGCAATGTTATTCTATTTCTTGTGCATCTTTTGAGGGGGACTTTTGCGCATTTTACCTCAAGATTCTCTCAAAATGGATTTAGGTTTGTCAACATCAAAAAGGGGGAGATTGTTGACCTATTCAGGCAACGAATTTTTGTTTTGATGTTAATCATTAATCTAAATCGAAGTAATTAACATTGGCTTCTGTTTTAATCTCATTTCAGATTTATTTAAGTTTTTATCCTTTAGAATGATCGTTGTTGAATCAACAACGAGTTCGTTGTGAATACAACAATTGTTGTTCATTCAATAATGATCGTTGTTGATTTTGAGCCTTTGCCACAAAAGAAGCAAAAGATCACACGAACTATGGAGAGTTAACAATGAACATAACAACGAGCTTGTTGTTGTTTAACAACAATCATAGTGAAGGTTCAACGAGTTCGTTCTCCAAGCTCCAGCCCAGCAATAACGAACTTATGTAGTTAACAACGAGTTCGTCACATTTGAGAACGAACTCGTTGTTAGCTAACAACGATTGTTGTCACTTTATCTACTGCATTTAATGACCCGATTTTAAAGAGAGAGAAAAGAAGAGAACGTTAATATTTTGCATTAAATGCTCTCCAACGGTCAAGAATCAAGTGGAAGTTTAAAAGCAAGTCTCTAACTCATTTTAAAGGTAATCAATAACTTTCAATCATTCAATTAAGTGCTAATTACTTCATTTGAGTTGGAAACCCTAATTTCTATTTTATTTTGTAATTGTTGATTCAATTGAGCCTTGTGAGCTCTTGTAGTTCCTTGTAAAACTAGCTCTTGGTGAATGAGGTTTAGAAATTATTTTGTGGAAAGGTTTAAGTGTTATCCTAAGCTAAAAACACTTGGGTCAAGGGTTTCTAGTGAGGGAAACACTTGGGATAGGTTTTAGTGGGTTAGCCTTGAGAAAAACTACTTTGTAAGGTTTAGAGTGATTCGAAACTCTTGTAATCAATCTTGATTGATAGTGGAATACCCAATTGGTAATTGGGGAGTGGATATATGACTTGTTTATGTCTTAACCACTATAAATCCTTTGTCTTGTGGTTGATTGTTCTATTAAGTTTTAATTTTTAATTATCCACTAATTCACCCCCTCTCTTAGTGCATTGGGATTTCACTATATTTCTGACATGATTTAGAAATAGAATTATTATTGTGAAATTATTCGTGCGTCTGTCTTTTCCCTTCCGTTGTGTGCTATAATTATCATTCACTGGGCTATTTTAGCTCAACACACATTTCCGTTATTTTTTTAGATCAATAGATTTCTGTTGCTAATCCAAGCTATTTGTTTCTTTGGAGGAGTCTCCTGGTTTATTTTTGGTACAGCCCGGCATCTTTTTTCTTGGGCAGACTCTATTATGTTATTTGTTCAGTTTATTTGAGTAAATTTATATTCAATAGAACTTCGCAGTTTACGTTGGGATTTGTTAGTTGGATTTTCTGTTTTAGTTTGTCAGATCTTATTTTGATATTTAATAATATTATCAGATTTTCCTTTTAGATATCTGTTTTTTGTTAGGCTTGCATATATTAGCTTATTAATGTATGCATCGGTCACGGTCCGGATTTGGGTCGTGACAGAAGATTACTACTCCCTTTATCACAAAATAATAGACACCTTTAGTTAATTTGGCGTCCCAAGATAATAACAGTTTCCATGTCATAACTATGTAAAATCTAAAATGCCCTTATTTATTGCGTTGAAAATAGTACTAATTTCAATTTAAAATAGTAATTCATAAGTAATATTTTAGAGTTCTTCTAACAAGGATATTTTAGAAAAAAACAATAATTTTATTTTGAATTGTTAATTTTCTTAATATTTGTGTGTTTGTCCAAAAATACGACAGAGGGAGTATTAAACTCCGAGTTAAATTAATGTAATAGATTAGGGATTGGGTTGGATCCAAATGGTGAAGCATAATTGGAGGAAACAAGACATGATTTAGATTTTGAGCAATATTTGATGAATTAGTTACAAAAATATGAAGCCAAGATACATTTGAATTCTATTAGACGAAGCTACGTTGACAGAGCTGATGAGACTATGAAAGACATATTCCCTTTCGATCGGACAGGCAATTTTTCTTTTTATTAAAAATAAAATTTAAAAATATTTTAATATTTATCAAAAAATTTTTTAATACACTCAAAAAAAAAAATTCTATTTTCCTTCCAAAAAAATGTAAATATTATACAAAAAGGGAATAAAAAATCTTTTTTTATTTGGTATAACTTTTCTACAAAATAAAATAATTGACTTTTAAGAAAAAATTAAATATTTAATTTAAAAAAATTATATCAATTTTTTTTGAAATAAAAATTATATCAATTTATGAAAAGATAATTTCCTTTTTAATAAAATTGTAATATTTGTTCACAAGATAAATTAATTAAGTAGAGTTACTAGAACTTGTAGAAAACATTTTCACAGAGTCATCGTGGCAGAATATATCCCCATGGTTACATTTAGATATATCTTTTCATAAATATGAAAAAAAAAAACTCAATTTCTCAGAGTATAATTTATTCTTTTATTCTCTAGCTACCTGCAACTTATTAAATCCAGCCCTTCATAACTCCATCAGCATATATATTCTGCAGCTACTTGCAACATGTTCATCTTTAATAATTACAAGTACTGTTTTCTGCAATTAGTAATTGTGCTGAGCTTTGGCTGCATGATTTGGGGCATGTCGACTTTGGATCAAGACGAAGGTAATCTTCATACGTATTTCATTTGTGCATGTCAAGTATATAAATATCTTACGTCACATAATTTCACTAGTATTTTCTCATCCTAATAACTTATTCCTCGAATAATTATTATCAGTCATGCACCTTGAAATCACGTAATCGGATCATTCACACTAGTTAGCTACTACTGCATGTGGTGTGTGATTATTTTGGGGCCGAGCTGCCTGGCTACCCTTCTTTCCGGCGGACGGAAAAGAGCAGCCACTCAGGCTTCCACCTATGAGTATGTACGGAATGGCATGTCAGTTGTCAGTCAACCATTAATTAGATGTATTAACTAGGTAAGAAAAATTCTAACAAAAATTATCTTTGAAAAATCTTCAATTAAAATATGTATGAGGACAAAAATTGTACACGTAAATAGGCAAAGAATAGTTTATCAGAATTTTTTTTAATTTTAATTTTTTTCTATTCTAATT
>CANYLF010521340.1:0-12823 GCA_948193215.1 Bocquillonia castaneifolia | reverse complement strand
AAGAAGAAGCTGATGGGATCATGAATGAAGTTCATGCAGGAGTTTGTTGGCCTCATATGAGTGGGCCTGTATTATCATTGAAGATTCAGAGGCAAGGCTATTATTGGGATACCATGGACAAGGATTGCATTAGCATTGTTCGCAAGTGCCACAGCTATCAGATATACAGAGACTAGATTCGTATCCCACCGTCAGAATTACACAATCTTGCTTCCCCGTGGCCTTTCTCTGCTTAGGGAATTGACATCATGGGACCCATAAAACCTACTACCTTCAATGGTCATAAATATATCATTGTGGTAGTTGAGTACTTTACAAGATATGTGGAAGCTGTCTCACTCCCAGCGGTTACTTTGCACAGCATGACAGAATTCCTAGCCAAGAAGATCAAATGCAGGTTTGGGCTCCCTCATCATATAGTGTCAGACAACAGAGTATGGTTCCAAGGGGAAACAACCAACTTTCTGAGAAAGAATGGCATAGAGCACCACAAATCATCTCCTTATAGACCGCAAGCCAACGGGGCTGTTAAGGTCGCTAACAAGACTGTCAAAAAAATACTAGCAAAGATGGTCAAGACATATAAAGATTGGTCAGAGCAGTTACCATATGCCATTTTTGGATACAACACCACCATCAAAAGTACAACAGGGCAAACACCTTTCTCTTTGGTGTATGGGGGAGAAGTAGTGCTTCTGATAGAAATGCAATGCAGGTCGCTTCTGGTAGTGCTAGAATCACAGTTGCCAGAGACTGAGTGGGTAGAGCAGAAGTACAGACAACTTTTATCCTTGGAGGAAAACAAAAAGAAAGCCCTCTACTATACACAATTGTACCAACGGAGGATGGCCAAATCATTCAATAAGAGCATCAAGCACCGTGCCATTAAAGAAGGAGACTGGGTCCTAAAGTAAGCTAGGCCCATTCCTTTTGATCCCCAAGGCAAGTTCAAGCCAACCTAGGAATGTCCGTACATGGTTGTGAAAGTCCTACCAAAGGGGGCAATCAGGATTTCAGATTTGGAGGGTAATGAATTCACTCAACCCATCAACATGGACAGGCTGAAGAAATACTACCTCTGAAAAAAATAATAATAAAAAAAGAAAAAAATGATGAATGAAATGAATGATGATTTGAGAGAAAATTTCCAACTGGAAAACCCGTGAAGGACAGTTGGTAATAGGGGGCATATTATGCGTAATCAGTATAGTACACTTTTGTAAATAAAAGAGTGCATTACATTAATAAAAGAGAATTATTGATAAACATTGTCTTATTTATGATAACAGTGAAATGTTTTACATCTGCTTGAAAAGAAAACATTCCTGAAGCATAGGCAAAGGGTGGATATAAGACCACCTAACGCCTAGTGTTTCCATACGGCATCCTGCTTGCATTATACAGGGTCGTCATGTCCCTGGAACGGGAGACGGATGGTTCACGATTTTGCAGCATAACCCAGGCCTTATAAAAGTCATCAATCACAGTACCATTGTGGAAAGTCACATTAATAAGTCGGCGTCTACCGTCCCACCCACGGCGGATCCGGTCGAGCAACTGGGGCTGCAGGGGAGAGCTCTCAAAGTCAGGTAGTATAGGTGTGATGAGTTGAACTTACCCGTATTGGCGACAAAGCCTAGATGGGGTGTAGAAACTGGAAAGGTGTAGTTCGGCCAATGGAATGCACCTGTCAAGAAGCTCTACTGTCACTTCTGTCAGGGACCACCATGGACAATGCCAGCGGATATCATCCTCCTATCTTTTATTCAAAAAGTCATCCCATTCAGCTTCTGTCAGATTAAGTACAGTGTGAGAAAGATGACGGGTCATCAACTACCTAGGCGTGTAGGGGTTCAAACTCCTAGGAATCTCCAAAAGGCCCAACCTTTCCCTCAGCCAAATCTACCACATTGACAGTCAAATAATAATAATAATGATAATGATAATGATGATGATGATGATGATGATGATGATGATGATGATGATGATGATGATGATGATGATGATGATGATGATGATGATGATGATGATGATGATAATAATAATAATAATCCCAAAAAAATAGCAATAATAATAACAACAATAAAAGCACCATCTACCTGTAAAAGCATAGGACTACCCTTAAACTGACCACCCTGAGAAACACTATCCAAGCCGATGAATGTTTCAACCAGAATGAAAGGAAAGGGTCCGTACCGTCCTTCACCTGACTAATAATATGAGCGATTTGAATATCACCCTTGCCATCTGGGTTAGTTAACAGGTAAGCTGCATACAAAGAAAAAGCAAAGATTCTTCACCAAGCAAGATAACCAGTGGTTTTATGTTTACAGTTCTCCAGCAACTCAGGCAGTCTCAACATTCCATGATTTGAGTAAGCCAGCAGGGCCCGGGGTGGCAAGTCAAAAAGTGGACCGTGAAGGTAGGAAAATTCAACTCTAGGCTGGGCAAAGCTACAAGAATTAAAGAGGGAGTATAACTTTTACCCAAAATAGCAGCAAATTATTCAAGCAGGGGGCATATTTCAACGTCATTGAAATGGAACACATGATCTCGGTGGCTCCAACACTTAGCAGCACTTATAAGAAAGTGTTCATCAAGAGCCATACCCCTCACAGAAACCAGGGGGGGCAAGGCAAAATCATGCAGGTAGTTCCATTTTTGGTGACTGCAACCCAAGATTTCTCTAACAAGGCTTTCAATCATTGAAGGTGCGGGGGAAAGTAGTGAACTCATGTTTATAATGAAAAATATTGCAAGAGCAGAAGTGAGAATGAAAGAGAGCAAGGAATGAAGCAAAAAGGGAAAACGAGCACATATAAAAGAAAAGCAGCTCCCAAAATATAGATAGGTTACATGCATGGAGATTGGGGGCACCTCTCATTGGATTATGAGTTGGCAACATGCAAAAGTCGTCCTTTAGCAGAAGCAAGAAGAGATGAATGAGTGGCGTAACACCTGGCGAAGAAAATGATAGCTGTCAAAAGGAGTACATGCAGTGGCCTGATGATCCGGCCGGATCATTGAACATCTGGTCGAACCTTTAAACGTCCATTCGGATGTTCATAACGTGAAGAAGGCCAAAAATTCACTCATTTCTCATGCATGCACGTACATACTCACGTAGAAAGGCAAATATATAGGCATTATGGCATTCTCATAACGATATAGTCGCATGCATGCTTGTATATAAAGACAAACATATAGGCATCACGACATTTTCATAAAAACATAATCACTACATTAGGCATCTAAAACATTCCAACATGTGTATACACATATAATAGGGCCAAATAAAAGCTGCTTCCGTGAAAGCACAACTGTAAAGTGTTAGAAATATTCCAAACAATAGGCCAAACAAGTGCCCAATGCATCAACAATGTTTCAGAAATAAAAGTGCTCAATCCTGCCTAGGGCAGACTCTCCTTTCAAACTGAGTCTGATCATCATCACTGCTGCTGCTCGAAGAAGCCTCCTCAGTGGTGGGCCCAGTCTCAGTGGCCCTTTGATGTAACTGAGCTCTCAAACTAGCAATCTCCACCTCTTATTCAGTCACTCGGGCCTGCCAAGTATTGCACAGTCCCACCGCCATGAACTTGCATACCTGAAACATGACAGCCAACTGATAAGCGTCATCAACAAGGACCTGCAACAAAGAAAATTCATGAGAATTCCAAATGTCAAAAGTTTGAAAGTAAGTGACAAGGAAACAATCACAACATACTTACATATGTAACACCAGGAGGCACTACCATACGGTGCTTTGAAGAGGGCTCAATGACCTGCTCTGTGATACCATTAGGGGTACAGCAGGTGAAGGTCGAAGGAGGAAAAGATGTGACCTGGCCCACATGTATGCCACCCCTCCGACTCGAGAAAGCAGAGCCTCTACTCGTTGGGCTCTCTCTAGCAGCAGATCTACCAACTCGGGCCCCAGCAGCCGAGGAGCCTACATGACTACATTTAGAATCAAGCCCCTAATGTTCTTCGGGAGCTTGATCACAGCTTTCATAGCTTGAAAAAACCATTAGAAATTCAGAACCAGCCACCAAGCAAGAAAGAAGAATTTAAAAATCAGACTGATACTTACAGCGATAGTCCTCATCACAGGCAAAGGAAGAGCAGGCACATAGGAACTACCCAAGAAGTTTAGGTAGGAAGCATCCTCAACAATGAAGTCCAGGCAATCCTTACAGGTAATCTAGCGAGCCACATAGCCCTCCGCCAAGTGATGGGTCCAAAACATGTTCTACGGAGGATCCTGAGGTACAGCTTCCCTCTCAACCTCTAAGCACTGGTCGATGACTCTCTCACCGAGGAACCATATCCTATAGCCAGAACCCTCCAGCAGGATTCGCTCATCATCCTTCTCCATGGAGGCAAGGACATACTCAGGTAATCTATCCAGATCACCCATCCAATCAAAGTGAAGCTACCAGAAAAGACCATCCAAGTCAGAGTGTGAAACTGAAATAAGCAAGGAAGTACAAAAAGATACTCACATCCTCTGAAGTGTGGGTCAGCTCGTTCAAAACCTTCCTGTGGTTCACCAGGGTCATCTGTGGGGTCGTGTTGCGAGAGGCGCCCCATTGCCTCAATGAAGGAAGGATCCTGCGAACTACTATAGGGTAAAATTTTTTCAGCATGCCCATCTCTATAGCCCATATCTGCAAAAAGAACAACAAAGGTTAGCAACAAAAATGAAGATAGTCCAAAGAACAAGCCAAAGTTAGAATATTTACCTGCACTACATGCCAGAACCCATTCAGCTTCTTGTACCCCATGGAAAACCTATCCAAATAGGAGTACAAATAAGTTAGGGCAGCAGACCCCCAGTCATAATACCTCATGGCGTCAAAGTCCCTAAGAAAAGGTACAAAGTGAATCCACAAGCTACTGGTCTCGTTGCTGAACAATGTGCTCGCCAGCAAGTGAAATAGGAAGATATTGGCCATCGAATCACGGCCCACCTCATCCATAGGATCCCTATATTGCCTGGTCCCATCCAGACCCTCCTCAATGAGTGGTGCAAGCCACTCCAGCATACTAGAATAGACGATCCTAGTGTCATTATCACGATAGAGGGGCATAAATCCAAACATCCGAAGGAAATATGCATTCCTCTCTTCCATAGAGGTATAGTACAGGGCACCGTCAAAAGGGATCCACTCACCTGCACACCTGACACCAGTGACTGCAGTAAACGCCCTAGGTGTAAGTGTGTACTCCCCGCACAGTAGATGGAAAATGTGAGTACTGCACATCCAACACTCCATCAGAGCATAAGTAGAAGCCTGGTCAACATGACCCAGCTGATCCGGAAGCGCAAGCACAAATGTGTCGAGCCTAGTACGATGGACACAGTCCCTGACAGCCTCAGGAAGCATGCCCTAGGCCTTCCTGGAATCACATAAATTCCCTGACTGGGAAAAGCTCGTGGCAGATCCTCTCTACAAGTAAAATACTCACTATAAGTAAAACATGCATTTGTACACACAACGAGAAGTCAATCCACAACACAAAGCACGAACGGGTGTTAAAATCACAGTTCATGCTATGAGCATAATTCGAAACGAACGAGTTTTGAATAAAAGCATAATCCTCCACCCACATGGAAAAAGCAGACTCAACACATTCATTTAATTACATTTACAATCTTCCATAATCTATGACACGATCACAACTAGAAACAAGCAAAGTTTTGGACAACTACACAATTCACATACAACAAACGGGTTAAGAATGCATGAACGCATGCAAACAAGGGATCACAGCCCCAATTGCATTAACATACACATATTACAATCGTATGCAGGCAGTAATACAGTCACAGGTCGAAATGAATGAGTTTCAAATCACGAACATAAAATCTCACGGCAAACGGGCCAAAAGATTAGCAAAAATGCATAAACGGGTGCAAACACCAGGGTTACAGGCCTTAACACATTTATAAACATGCATAACAAGCCACAAGACAAGGCAAACAGGCATAGGACTACTTCGCATTTCTTTCTGCATGTTAGCAACGTAAACGTCCGGATGGACCATTGAACATAGGATCGAATGATTGAACATCCGGCCGGATGTTCAATGATGATCCAGCCAGATGTATACGACCCAACATTGAATATTCCGGCTGTCACAATACATAGTCACAATAATTCATCCAAATCACCCACACTCAAGATAAATAACACACTACAGTCATCATTAAGAGGTGCAAATAATCATTCAAACATAAAAGAATCACAGCAGAAGAAAAATTAGGAATGGCTAGACGTGAACATACGGCCGGATGTTCAAACATTTGAACAGATGTTCAAACATCTGGTCGGACCTGTAATGGGACCAAGACATAGAAAATCACCACAACAGTAACAGCAGCCAAAACTCAATCAAATCACTGGGTTAATGAAGCATAGCAACCGCTTTAGGCTCCCAGATTTGTCAGAGGTTTGATCTCCATACCCTTCTCCAAACCGCAAGCATCCGGGACATATACACACTCATCCACTGAAAAGATGGAGCAAGAACAGTCCTCAAATGGATTTAATAGGTCTACAATTGGTTGGGCAGCCTCTGGAATGACTGGGTCCTCCCCCATTTGTATATCTGCTTGTCTGCTCGCCATTATTGAAAAAAAAGAAAATGAGAGTAAAAGAAAAAAGAAAGAGAGAAGAAGAGGGAAGGGAAAGAGAGAAAATATAAAACACAAAAAGAGAGATGAGAGAGAATGAAAGAGATAGAGGAATGAGAGGATTTGAGGAAGAAAAATTAATTTGGAAGATAAAAAGAAAGAAAAAGAAAAAAACTGAACTGGATGAAATAAATGGAGAAAGTGGCGGTTTCTCAAAATGAAATGGGGGGCCAAATTTCCATTTTGGCCCCTCAAAATTCAAATCCAGCAATGAGACCCAAAAATTGAAAGAAATTTGTGACAAGCAGGTCTGAAATCAAATTAGTAGTCTCAGAGACTCCAAAAAATTCCAAAATATTTTCTAATAGATTAGAAAATTTTTCTAAAGGCTCCAGACATTTCAGATAATTTTTTTGAGCTTCTAGATGAGAATTCCAACAGAGGATGACAGAATCTTGAAAAATTCAAAACAGTGAGAAAACATGACCAGAAAATTCCCAGAAAATTCAGGTAACCTCAATACCCTATGAATGAATTTCTAGAATAGCCAATGCTAGGTAAAACACTTCCAGAAGCTCCAATTGATGAATGAGTCATTGTGCAAGAAAAGTTGTGCCTCAACAGCACTAAAGTAATAACCGATAGCAGATGAAGCTTTCCAATCCTATCTCAATGTCAGCCTGGACTATTGAAAGTTCAGAATTTCTTATCTAGTCGATCGAGGGCATCCTAGATTTTTGGTATCCAGGCGAATTCGTCTTAGACACTAGGTTCTGGAGACGAGCTACCTTCAGTACCTCGGAGATGTACTACCTTCAATTTATCGGAGATGACTATCTACCTCGAAGACGTGCTACCTCCCATTTATCAGAGATGACTATCTACGGAGATGGACTACCTCTAATATATTGGCGACGACTATCTACGGAGATGAACTACCTCCAACTTATCGGCGACGACTATCGAACCCCTAGCTAAAAACACAGATTGTATCCTTTTGACAGGTTTGTTTATGTTTGTTTGCTTTGACGTTCGTTTATGCATGTTTATCCAAACATTGCTAAACTCCGACAAAGCGGGGGCGAACTGTAGACACTGAATTTTTGGATACAGGTACGTGGAAGCGGCGCAGGAGCCCAATGATGAATACGGTCTAGTTTGGACCACTCTATTGCCCAGTTTCTTGTAGAAATGAGCTGAAGAAAATAAATAAAAATTATTTCAAATGTGCTAAATATTTTCAAAATATGTTTTTAGCCTAATTTAGGGCCCGAACAAGTGTTTAAATATTTGTCAAAACCTTAAATACGGCCCAAATAAACCAGAAAAACATTTTGAGCCCAAAAACCACCAGGCCCAAAATGAACATCCGGCTGAATGTTCATATGTCCGGCCGGATGTTCATTGTGCCTTTAAAAAAAAATACGAGCGTCTGCACGATTCGATAGAATGTGATGGAGGTGATCTGTCATACCTCACCCCACTAAAGAAAAGCTGATTCTCCTCAGGAAAACCCTAATTTCATGACTATAAATAAGATGAGATGAAGAAGAAAGGGGGACTTTTAGACAGAAAAAAAACAGTAGAAAATATTTTTTCTTCGGCCAACTAGCTTCTTTGGTTTAGAACAATTCAACAGCTACCGAAGTGGTAACTAATCATAATTCTGAGGGCAACCAGTCATCTACAGATCATCCATCTATTCAGATTCTACATTTTCTTTTATTTTCATACTTTTTTTTGCTTACATTCTGTAACTTTTACATATTTTTCTTACTAATTGTGTTTCATATTCTAACCATATATATGAGTTCTGTGTGAAGTTAAGAGGATGTAGAACTGTTTATAGTCAAGTTTGGAGCCCCTGCCACCACATTCAAAATTTCACCACTTCATTTTTTTTAGATTTTTAGTTGTTATAATCTATTTTAACCATCCAAAATGGATCCTTAAGATTCTGTATGAATTATCATTAGCTAATATATTGTGTATCTGTAAGAAAACATAAAAATATAGAGGAAGAAGTTCGGGGAAGACGGATTATACATCCGGCCGGATGATCGCAAACGTCCGGCTGGACGTTCATGCTGCTCCCGGATGTCCCACCTGCTTGCTTAAATTTAAATGCTCTTTCGGCCGAATTTCCATTGGTCCGACCGGACCTTCACGATGCAGAGATGGAAATAAAGGCTTCAGAGCAATAAATCAATTAAAGCTTCAAGGTCGGTCGGTTCGATCTCTCCGGGTTGAATCGATCGATCGGTAAGATTTTTTTATGATTTTTTTATATAAATCACCTAGATCTGTTTGTAAATAATTAATCAGACACTTAATAAATTAACCCGGTAATAAGTACAATAAAATGGTAGAAACTCATTTCACCTTTCCTTTCTTCAAGGGTGTATGTATATTACTGTCATTCAAATGTTTCGGGTAAATGATAAATAAATTAATGTGTAAATATTAACTCATAAATATATATAAAATAAGTTAGAAACTAAATGTGGATGTTCTGCATGTAAATAAATAAGGAAATAATCCACTCGGCTAACCACCATTAAAATTAGTAACCTACCAATGCAGCAATCAACACTTAATCAATCAAGGTTAGATATAATGGACTCAATGCAGAACTAAAATTTGATTAGAAACAATATTAGGCGCGTCCATTCACTGCATCCTACTTTCTGGGTGATTTATCGCTTTATATTGTTTGTCTTTGGTAGGAAATAATGACCTCATTACTTAATTAAATGGGAAATTGCCCCAAGTATGGATGACTCATTCCGAACCAAGAAATCATCTGGTGTGATGACGAATGGGATTTTCCCGAAAAGGAATCTACCTGTTTGTTAATCACTAGGTGATCCTGAAGCAATTCGGGTGGCGACTCCACGATTTTCATAAAAATTAAAAATCCATCTAGTGGGTATGTCACCATTGCTATTGGACACCAACCGACGGGCAGCGGTAAGACGCGTCCCAGGCGCTCTGTCCACAGGAGTGCATTTATTTATTACAAGGAGTGTGAAAATAGCTACCCCTCACTCTTAAAAATTTAAATTCAAGTTTTTAACCATTAATTTTGTAATTAATGGTTTAGATTATAATATGACATCTCATGTTCAAAATTGAACATGAGAGGATTCTCATACAATTATTGGAATTTTATTCTATCAATTCAATGTAAGATCTCGTGTGATTAGATCAGCTCGTTTTGGATTTTAAAAATCGAATAAAATCATTTTAGACTTCAAAAATTACTACTTGGGCATTTAGTTTAGTAGATCTACTAGTATCTAATCTGTTCCATAATAGGTGTTTAGTGAGAAATAGAAACCTACAACTAGTAGTTATTTTACTCTAAATCTAATGCAGATTCCATCTGTTCTATTTTGAAACAGGTATCATTTTTTTTATTATTAAACCTACCTTAAAAAATTACAACTTTCTATATCTCACACATCGTTGTTAAATTATTCATGGAATATCTGAAGTATTCATAGTCAAGGTTTTACATGTATTTTTTTCTTATAATTTTGCGTAATGTTTAAATTCAATTCAATGTTTTACTTGTTAATTATTAAACACTTTTTTTGTTCTTTTAATTAAAAATTTATTCTTTGTTAATTAAACTTCATCGCATGTTTAGATTGATATCTGTTAGAATAGTTAGTGATATATGAAAAGAGGACAGAGAAAGTATTTACAATAACTGTAATATTGGTGTCTTTAGAAAATTATAAATGCAACTTTGGTGCCTTTTGAAAATAATTGTAGTATTGGTGTCTTATAAATAAAGAGTTATGTTTTTTTTGATAGGTGTTTCCCGACAGTGGTATCCTGTCCCCCGTTTAACGGTTGACCAGACTAATTTACTGTCCCGGCACGGGAGCCCAGCGTTTTATCCGGTACCCATGAGTTCTCACAGCATTCAAAACTTTCTCATCTCTTTTGATATTATCTTATCAGCAAATTCTAGAATTACTTTGTTTTTAAGCTACTTTGTTTTCTATATCATTGGATAAAAGTGTTAGCATTCAATCCAATAGTGATAAGGTCACAAAATAAGATTTACTTTGTAAAAAATAAAGTACTCCTAAAAGGCACCTATCTTATCTTACATACTCTTGGGAGAGTTTTGATTTTTTGCTATCCAAACTCTATCTTGGTTTTGTTTAATCCTGAAAGGAATCTGCTATCAAACCTAGAAGCAAAATATAGCGGGGGCATAATTCCTTAGGGATAGTGCTTGTCACGTACAAAACCTGTTTTACTATTATAACCATTTTATCTAACAATATCACCAGTATAGGAGATAATATGATTTGAGTAATTATAAAAGCTTTCGCCATGCACAAGTACTTAAACACTTGGAGTGCATTAAAGGGTTAATATTGCTTGTTGTTGACAATTGCTCACTGCTCTACCTGACAAAACAAAAACCCTATGTTATTTGATATTGTAATGCACAAACAGTCATTATTTTTATCTTCTTATTTATTTTATGGGCGCTTCACCATTTTTTTTAATTCTACTTTTACTATGATTTTGCATTATAAGATTAAAGGTTCTGGCGTAAATAGCTAAAATCCTTTTATGCTCAATTACAATATTTTCATTACTAACAATTGTTTAGCCTTCCATGAACTATGGTGCAAGGCATGCAAGATTCAATCTTGACCCATAAAATAAGATTAACATTTTTTATTGCTAAAAGATCAATTAGGCCTGTCAAAATGGGTCCCAACACGATATGCCTAACACGAGAGTTAAGCGGGTTAGGGTTGAGGCTAAAAGGATTAGTGTCAGAAATAGGTCGACACGTTTACAACACGGCATAAATGGGTTGGGTCATAGGTTGACTCGCTAACTTGCTTAACATGATTTTTATAAAATGGGTTAAGTGGGTCTTGTCAACACGACATGACAACTCGGCACATTAAACCCAACTACAAAACCCTGTATATATATATATATAATTAAAAATTATTAATAATTAATTATTTTAATTTGTTACAAATTTATCAATATTTTAATTAGTCTATATAACATTATACTTGAAACAAAACAATGTAGTTTTGACTCAAAGCGAAGTAGTTTTAATAGTATGGACTGATGGGTTAATGGGTTAAATGTGTTAAATGCGTTGATGAGTTAGAGTAAATATGCTATTTTTTTTTGCTTTAAAAGTTAAACGGGTTAAATGGATCGTGTTAAGTTTTAACCTGAACACGACCGATATAATTAAACTAGTTAGGCGAATCGTGTTGTGTCAACCCAGATAAATTTCGTATCGAGTCGTGTCAATCCATTTATTAAATGGGTTGTATTCATGTTGACCCTAATCATGTCATGACATGCACATAACATGACACGAATCTGACCCACCAACCCATTTTGACAGCCCTATCAATGTTTAGTAGCTAAAAGGAAACTATAACAATTCAATGCTGAATGAGAGAAAAAATTCCCAATAACTTTGACATGCTGGGTAGTACCAATGCACCATTAGGCTTAAACTATTAGAAGCAACTACATGTATAGAAATTGTTAGCTAAATTTTTGTTTGCATCTTCTCTAACCTTCATATGACCGTACATTATTTGATCTTTACATACCCAACTCCTGAAAAAAATATACATCAAAGTTTATTCAATAGAGAATTAATATTTCAAATTAAAGATAGTCACACCCAAGTGAGAATTAAGGTGAAACTGTTCAAATGAATCTTATAAATGATCAAATAGCTCATAATTTACTAAGAGTGAGAAATGATTAATAAGATTATATAGATTCTTTTTATTTCAAATATAGGACTTTGTTATGGTTAGTAAGATTACATATATTTTTAGTATAAATTTGATTTAAATACTAATTTATTAATAAAAATACTATTGCTTTATGATTTTTATAATATTGATTATGTTTAATTTTATTTTAATGATTTGTATTTATATAAATAGACTTCATTTCATTTCAAATAAAAATGTTGTTGTAACAACCTTAAAAATAAAAATATATAATAAAAAAATAAATAAGTTGGAGGATTTATATACATTTTTAATAGAAGAAAATTTTTACAATTTAGTCTGGATGTAATTGTAAGAAAAATTTCTATAAATATTAAGTTGTAATTTTATAAAATATCTAGGAGTTAAAATGGTAATTAACCATTATTATTAT
>CANYLF010521039.1:0-12533 GCA_948193215.1 Bocquillonia castaneifolia | reverse complement strand
GTGAGCCATCAAAACACATAGTTGAAGGTTTTGTGTTAGCCATTAAAACACATTATTATAGGTTTTTGTGTTAGCCTTTGAAAACACATTGTGAAGATTTTGTGTTAGCCTTAGAAAACACATTGTAAAGGTTTGAGTGTGAGCCAAAGAAAACACTTGGGTTTTGATCTTGAATTCGGCAAAAGGATCATTGATAGTGGAAAATCTCAAGTGGAGCTTGAGGAGTGGACATAGGCAAAGAGTTGGCTGAACCATTATAAATCTCATGTTTGATTTTCTTATCCCTACTCTATTTACATTTTCATATTAATTTGTGCTTGATTAAATTTGATTGAGATTAATTGCTCTATTTGCTTGATTTATTTATTTGCTTAATTAATCTTGATTTATTATTCAATTACCTTGATTGCCTTTTGTTTAAGTAATTGAATTGCTTCCGCTACTTTATTGAAAGTTTTAATTGAGCATTTAAGTTTGTTTTTGATAAATAACCAATTCACCCCCCTCTTGGTTGCCATAGGGATTTCAATGTCCTTTTCCAACTATAATTAGATTTATATTTTTTTAATATTAATTAATTAAAAACATATCCTTTTTCAAATATAGTTAGGACTATGTTTATTTAAATATTAATTTGACAATTTCTATATGAGTTATGTGCCACATAGGATTAATAAGATGTTAAATTATTGTCACGTGGAATTTTTTATTAATTTTTGTAGTAATTAAATAATTAATATGTCCTTTTTTCAAGTGTAATTAGAATTATATTTTTAATTAATTTATAATAATTATTATAATAAATATGTATCCATTTTAAGTGTAATTAAATATAATATTTCAAATCAAACTCTAATAAGTTAAATTAAATTATATATATAGGCATTCTATCATTAGAAAACTTAAATAAAGTATGCAATTTTTTAATGTATTATATTTTTTTATATTCATTTTTTTCTTTTCTCTATATTGAAATTTCTTTATTGTTAATGTATGCTTTAGTTTTTTTTCCACTAAATATATTTATTTATATCATTATTTGACATGAGCGGCTTTTATGCCATTAAAAACTAGAATGATCAATTTGTAGATTAAAAATTGGGTAGTCTTGGTGATGTGGCCTAATATTGTGGTATTTGTTAATTTAGTATTTAACTCTCTTAATGCGTTGAAGTTTGTTTTTAAAATCTTTGATTTGATGAGTCTTTTACGAATATATGTTCTTACACACAGGGTACAAATGGTTATTGAATACTCCCATTAACGAGGGATGAGATAATAATGAGCGGCCAACTCAATAACTTTGGAGCTTTAATTATTAAATTGATTCAAAATATGCCAATTTGAACAGGCACAAAGTACTTTTTTTTATTCAAATTATTTATCCTCCTCAAACTTTAGAATCCTATACAAATTAGCCTGTTTTAAAAAAATTTGATAAGCTTTATTTCTTTCTCAGTTTTATATTATTGAACCAAAGAACAATTCAATTTTAGATCAATTTGATTTCCAATCTTGGTCCAGTTTTGTTCCCATTAAAAATATATATTCAATTTAAATCTAATTAATCTGATTCTAATACAAATAATTTAAAATTAATGTTAATTAAGTTATATATAATAAAGGTTAATCATATTATTAACAAATTTTATAACTAAATGTTAAATAATTAATTGAGTTCCACACAAAGGATGCAAATAAACGGGGTGTTGAAATATGCTATATGGGAATTGTTTATTAATTTTTACAATAATTAAACTTATATTATTTTCCAAGTGTTGTTAGAATTGTATTTTTACTAATTTAAATAATTATTATTGTAATAAATATATATTATTGTTGTTGTTATTATTATTTGACATAATTATTGTCATTATTGTTGTTGTAGTAGTTGTTGTTGTTATTATTTGCTTAATTATTTAGTGATTAATATTTTTTTCTCTACTTCTTATTTTTTTATAATTCTGCGCAACACGCGGGCTCAACGGCTAGTTAGGATATTAATTTTTATTGGGTTTGGGATGAGTATCAATATTTAAAAAATTAATGGGTTTAGGAATGGGTATTTAATTTTTCAAGGATATATATAAAAGAAAGGAATTATTATATTTGTGTTCATAAACACAAGATTTGCTAAAATGCTTAAATTAAGAGTTGTTCGGTTGATTATAAAAAAAAGAACATGGAAACAGAAAATGAGATTTCCTAATCAATAAAAATTATTCATTATTCTCTACAGGAATGAATTTATAAAAATGAAATTATGCCTTTGTTGTTATTAATAAAAAATTTATCAGTAATATTTATATTTTATAAATAAAATATAAATTTAATAATGAAAATAATGATCTCAATAATTTACTAAATAAAAAATAATTATGCAAATTTTCATTTATTATTTAATCAGATATGTAACACCCGTTTTATGTTTTCTTAATATAACATTCATATATCATGTGTTGCATGCATTAGCATTGCAATATGCATACATTTGTATGGGTGTAAAAATAAATTTTAAACATGTAAAAAGAAAATAATTATATATTACATATTTATATATAAATGATATTTTATATTGATGAAGGGTATTTAAGTCATTTCACATAAGTAAATAAGGGTATTAAGGGAATATTAAAATCTACACAACAAATTTATTTTAGTCAAAAAAATTATCTTTGGTAGAGTTAATTTAATTGGTTAAATAAAGATGAAATCTTTAAACAACGAATTAAATTAAGACGATTAAAGATAAATGATAATAAATAAAATAAAATAGAATAAAAGAGAGACTCATCATATTAATTTTAGTCAAAAAAATATTATCTTTGGTGGAATTAATTTAATTGGTTAAATAAAGATGAATTCTTAAAATAACCAATTAAATTAAGATTATTAAAGATAAATGATAATAAAATAAAATAAAACAAAACAAAAAAAAATAAAAGAGAGATCTCAGAAATAGAGAAGAGGGCTGGAGAAGATTGAGAGAGTGTGAAAAATAAAATTTTTAGTAAATCAAGATCAAACAAAGGATTAAAGCTTAATTCGGTAAGTTCTTTTAATTAATTTTTATTAGTGTTAAAAAATTGTAAAAAATTAAATATATGTTGTAAACATGTAATAAAAGTATAATTAAGAAGAAAATAATTTTTATTTCATGAAAAAGTCTGAAATTTTGAAGTAAATTTTAGTGATAAGTAAGTTGTTATGCTTTTGAAATTCTGCACCCGAACCCTTTAGTAAAAATTTAATACCTTGAGCTACATAATTCCAATTGAGGTGATCTTTGTGGCCACGGAAACCTTAAGATTTTCTCTAACACCCTGTAAAATTTCAAAAAAAAATTCATTCATTTGGCTGGTCGTTCTTAATTAAACTTTTCACTACTTTATTAATTCGAGTAGTTTGAGCAGTAATACTAAAAATATCATAACTTGCTTTGTATAAATGATATTAAGGTGATTGTTGTTGTTACGGATTCTAAACGGATAAGAGTACAAATCTGGAAGAGATGATATTTATAGCATATCTCTATAATTTTTAGTAATAATTTAAAAATCAGTTGTGTATTTTGCTTAGTTAACGAAATAGTTGCAATTATTATTTTTCATCTAACTATAATATATATATAATTATGTCTTAGTTTTGATTATAAACTGAATATATATTAAATATGTTTAGGTCCTACAGAAGGTAAAATGAGAAAGGACCTTCACAAGTATAAGGATTTAAGTGTGTTTAAATAAGTAAGTAAATAGCTAATTCTATCTATTTGTGCATATTTATTTATGTTCATTTTATTTAGTTAAATTTAATTAACGTGGAATTACTAGTGATTGACATAAGTAGATTAAATATATGAATATGTTTTATTATATATGAATTGTGATAATATTATTTGAATATTTTGATGTGAAATTGAAACAGTGTTGTATTTTGAAGATGTGAGCTGTGATGGTGTTGTGTGAATTTGTAATTGTGTTGTGCTTCATATGAATGAGATGCTTATTTGAAAGGTGACTTTGTGTGAATTACATGTGATAGTGAAGCTGAGCTCGATGGATAGCTTCATTGAAAGAAAATAAGTGATAGGGGAGAGCTGAGCTAGCCGGATAGCTGCCCCTGATGATTGTGAGATAGTGGAACTGAGCCAGGCGGATAGTTCCACTAGGTTGCCACCATAATATATGAAATGAAATGTGAGAATTAAAAAGAAAATGGTGAGGCAATTTTGAGGATAAGTCACCTTTCTTATAATGGATCATTTATGTGATATTGATGATTTTTGCTTGATTAGTTAATTATGATATGCCTTTGAATTGCGAGATAAATATGGGGAAATATTGTGGTTGTAATGTTACTTATGATGTGTTTTTGAAAGTTATGAGATTATTGCTAAGAATAAAGTATTTCTATGCTTGAGAAATACTTTTGGGTAAAAAAAAATTGTGAGACTTGTGATATGGACGGAATTAAGAAATTATAAAAAAAATATATGTATGTGTTTATACATACATACATATAATAAAGAAATTAAAAATAAATGATAGGAAGATATTGAGACAGAAACATATTTATTAATATTTAAAATTGATTATGATAGTATTACAATGTGATATAAGTGAATATGTTGTTAAGGTTGATGTATAATTTAATATGCTTAAGGTAAGTGTTCTAGTAGTGAATTATTTAATGCGAAAAAAATCATGGTATGTATAAAATATACTAAATTATTTAATTGTTAAGAACTTGGAATAAATATGTGTTAATAGTTGAGTTAGTTATTTACTTATTGAGTAGCAAGCTCATTCCTTTGCATTTATTTTTCAGGCTTAGTAGAATAATCACTGTCTATTTTGGTGACTGTTCTACACAAACATCTTCATCAATAGGCATTTGTAGGTGGGCCAGTGGAGCATTCAAGCATGTTATCATGCTGAAAATATTTTATAGTTTGTTAAGCTAAGTGCAGCACTAAATGAACTAAAATTATGTTAAAAAAAATTCAGTATAGAAGTATATTTCTGTTATTGTAATATAAATTATATGCAAGGGTTTGACGTATTAATATATCTTGTATTGTGAAATAAAGAAAATATTGGATATAGAGGGTGTCACATTTTATTGGTATCAGAGCAGGAATTAAATCTTTAAGGGAATAAAAATAATAATATCTTAAGAGTATAAATAAAAAAAAATATAAATGCATACATATGTGCACATGTTATAAATTTGACAAAGTTTGTTGACTCGTATAGGATGGAAGGACATGATGAGCATCCCACTGGCCCAGTACAGTCACATGAGTCTGTTCAAGGTCATGAACTTGCATCTTTGCATAATGAACATGAACAACCACATGTGAATCCACATCCACAAGGAGAGACAAATCCTATATGGCAGTAATTTATAGATGCATTAAACAGATGGACACCACAACAAATACTTGTTCAACCCCAAGTACTTTTTCGACCTGAGCCAGCATTGGATAAAAATTTTAAGGAAATTAGGGACCAAGGGGCTAAAGAATTTACAGGAACCATAGATCCAATGGAAGCAGAAGAGTGATTGAGGAGCATAGAAAAAAATACTAGATAGATTTGACCGTCCATTAGCCCCTGAACAAAGGGTAAAATATGATGTGTCTATGTTTGAGAGAGATGCCATGGATTGGTCGGAAACAGTTCCAGGAAGCAAAAATAAACCTTTAACTATGACCTGGGATGATTTCTTGAAGGAATTCATTAACAAATATATGCCACCTGTTCATCGGGATAGAAAGAAGGTTGAGTTCCTAGAGTTAAAACAAAATGATTTATTTGTAGTTGATTATGAACGACAATTTACTAGGCTTTTAAAATATGCACTAGAGGAAGTAACAACAGACGAACTTACGAGAAACCGATTTAAAAGGGGTTTGAGATTAGAGATTCGAGAGAAGCTAGTAGTCCAACCTCCTACTTATATTGCATTATTAGAAGCTGCTGTGAGGGCTGAGAGAATATATAGTGAAAAAGGAGAGATGGAGAATAAAAAAAAGAAAATAGTGGGTAGTTTTGGGTCTTCACTTAACCGGAGTGGTCATTTTTCTTTTAAAGGATTAGGGTTTCACAGAGGTAGTTATGGGGGGAAAGGGAATTAGCAGGTCAAGGGGTACGATGTTTGTATCTTCGGGAATGAGTGGTGGACTAATAAATAGGCAAAATGTATCCCAATCATTTATTAGAGGATTTGTTCTGATTTGCAATAGATGTAGACAAACACGTACTGGTGAATGTTGGGGACCAAGACCAGCTATTTGTTATCAATGTGGAAAGACGGTACATTATGCTAGAGATTGTACTATGGGTAGAGGGACTATCGGTACTTATCAGGTTACAGGTCAAAGTAGTGTTGGTGATGATGTGTCACAAGCAACTGTAGGGAGAGGTAGAGGATGAGGTGGTAGAGGAGGAGGAACTACTTCAGTAACTCAGGCTGGACACATTGGACAACCATTACCTCAAGTTAGAGTCTATGTTGTGACTAAACAAAAAGTATCTTATGTACCAGAAGTTGTGACTGGTGCATTTTTTTGTGGTCTTAATGTATACGTGTTGATTGATCTGGGTTCTACATGTTCATTCATTTCACTTGACTTTGCATTGCGTATTCATGGTAAAATAGAACCATTGGGGTATGACATTTATGTATTTATGCCTGCTGGTACTGTTATCATAGTAAACACAGTTATGAAAGCTTGTTCAATTGTAATAGATGACATTTCTTTATTTTTGGATTTAGTGATAATAAATCTCAGAGAATTTGATGTTATTTTGGGAATGGATTGGTTATCTCGTAAAAAATCATGAAGCTGAAGTGACTCACTTAGAACACCTTTTAAAAGATTATGTGGTACGATTGAATCAAATAACTTTTTAGGAAATAAAAATTCAGCTAATTGTGAGCCTTCAGGTACTTTCTTATTCAATGTTTGTTCAATTACTCTTTTACCTGCAAATGCAATATAGGCGTTAGGTTCAACAATAATGATATCCCCTAACATACCAAAACTAGCCATCACTCCACCAGTTGTAGGAGATGTAAGGATTGATACATAAAATAACTTTTTATTTGATCGATAATCATATAAAGCAAAAGATATTTTAGCCATCACGCAATTGTTGATTGTAAATCTAAAGAAGTGATAATGGAAATTGACGAATAAATGAAGACAGGGATAGTGGGTTAGAGAAAAATGATGCCTAATTGTTTAATATCGGCTGTAACTGTATTTAATTTAATTAGAGATGGATATGATGCATATTTGGCATATATGATTAATACTACTAAGATTAGTCCGGGAGTAACAGATGTGCCTGTAGTTAGAGAATTTCCTGATGTGTTTCCAGAGGAGCTACCTGGATTACCACCACAGAGAGAAATTGATTTTGAAACTGAGACTATTCCTGGTGTCACACCTATTTCCATAGCACCATATAGAATGGCACCAGCTGAATTGAAGAATTGAAAAAGCAATTAGAAGAATTACTTGATAAGTGGTTTATATAACCAAGTATATCACCTTAGGGAGCACCTATATTGTTTGTAAAGAAAAAAGATGGTGGTATGCGTCTGTGTATTAATTACAGGCGTCTGAATCAAGTAACTGTGAAAAATAAGTATCCATTACCTAGAATTGATGATTTGATTGATCAACTAAGAGGTGCAATTATATTTTCAAAAATTGATCTGAGACTTGGGTATTGGCAGTTACGAGTTGGAGAGCAATCTATTCCTAAAACAACTTTTTGTACTAGATATGGCCATTTTGAGTTTATAGTGATGCCGTTCAGGTTGACTAATGCTCCTACTGCTTTTATGTCATTGATGAATAAGATTTTCCAGCCATATTTAGATCAATTTGTCATAGTATTTATTGATGACATTTTGATTTATTCTAAGAGCCGGGAAGACCATAAATAACATCTAAGAGTTGCTTTACAGATTTTAAGAGAAAAATAGTTGTATGCTAAATTTAGTAAATGTGACTTCTAGATGGAAGAAATTACTTTCTTGGGTCATGTGGTTTCTAGACATGGAGTACAGCTAGATCCATCAAAGATTAAGATTGTTATAGAATGGGATCCACCAAAGAATATGTCTGAAGTACATAGTTTCCCTGGGCTAGTTGGATATTATAGAAGATTTGTGAAGGATTTCTCTCAAATTTCCAAACCGCTTACCAATTTGCTAAAGAAGAATGTGAAATTTCTGTGGACTCAAGAGTGTCAGTTGAGTTTTGATGAGTTAAAGCACCGATTGACTTCTGCACCTGTTCTTGCGTTGCTATTTGGAAGTGGAGGATATAAAAGAAAGGAATTATTATATTTGTGTTCATAAACACAAGATTTGCTAAAATGCTTAAATTAAGAGTTGTTCGGTTGATTATAAAAAAAAAGGAACATGGAAACAGAAAATGAGATTTCCTAATCAATAAAAATTATTCATTATTCTCTACAGGAATGAATTTATAAAAATGAAATTATACCTTTGTTGTTATTAATAAAAAATTTATCAGTAATATTTATATTTTATAAATAAAATATAAATTTAATAATGAAAATAATGATCTCAATAATTTACTAAATAAAAAATAATTATGCAAATTTTCATTTATTATTTAATCAAATATGTAACACCCATTTTATATTTTCTTAATATAACATTCATTTAGCATGAGTTGCATGCATCAGCATGGCAATATGCATACATTTGCATGGGTATAAAAATAAATTTTAAATATGTAAAAAGAAAATAATTATATACTACATATTTATACATAAATGATATTTTATATTGAAGAAGGGTATTTAAGTCATATCACATAATTAAATAAGGGTATTAAGGAAATTTTAAAATCTACACATCAGATTTATTTTAGTAAAAAACATTATCTTTGGTAGAATTAATTTAATTGGTTAAGTAAAGATGAAATCTTTAAACAACCAATTAAATTAAGACAATTAAAGATAAATGATAATAAATAAAATAAAATAGAATAAAAGAGAGACTCATCATATTGATTTTAGTCAATAAAATATTATCTTTGGTGGAATTAATTTAATTGGTTAAATAAAGATGAAATCTTAAAATAACCAATTAAATTAAGATAATTAAAGATAAAGGTTAATAAAATAAAACAAAACAAAACAAAATAAAAGAGAGATCTCAGAAATAGAGAAGAGGGCTGGAAAAGATTGAGAGAGTGTGAAAAATAAAATTTTTAGTAAATCAAAACAAAATCAAGATCAAACAAAGGATTAAAGCTTAATTCGGTAAGTTCTTTTAATTAATTTTTATTTAATTGTTATTAGGGTTAAAAAATTGAAAAAAATTAAATATATGCTGTAAACATGTAATAAAAGTATAATTAAGAAGAAAATAATTTTTATTTCATGAAAAAGTCTGAAATTTTAAAGTAAATTTTGGTGATAAGTAAGTTGTTATGCTGCTGAAATTCTGCACCCGAACCCTTCAGTAAAAATTTAATACCTTGAGCTACTTAATTCCGATTGATGTGATCTTTGTGGCCACGGAAACCTTAAGATTTTCTCTAACACCCTGTAAATTTTCATAAGAAAATTCATTCATTTGGCTGGTCGTTTTTAATTAAACTTTTCACTACTTTATTAATTCGAGTAGTTTGAGCAGTAATACTAAAAATATCATAACTTGCTTTGTATAAATGATATTAAGGTGATTCTTATTGCTACGGATTCTAAACGGATAAGAGTACAAATCTGGAAGATATGCGATTTATAGCATATCTCTATAATTTTTAGTAATAATTTAAAAATCAGTTGTGTATTTTGCTTAGTTAACGAAATAGTTGCAATTATTATTTTTCATCTAACTATAATATATATATATATATATATATATATATATATATATATATATATATATTATGTCTTGGTTTTGATTATAAACTGAATATATATTAAATATATTTAGGTCCTCCAGAAGGTAAGGAGAATACAATTAATGAGAAAGGACATTCACAAGCATAAGGATTTAAGTGTGTTTAAATAAATTCTAGCTATTTGTACTTATTTATTTATGTTAATTTTATTTAGTTAAATTTAATTAATGTGGAATTACTAGTGAATGATATAAGTAGATTAAATATGTGAATATGTTTTATTATATATAAATTGTGATAATATTATTTGAATATTTTGATGTGAAATTGAGACGGTGTTGTATTTTGAAGATGTGAGCTGTGATGGTGTTGTAAGAATTTGTAATTGTGTTGTGTCTCATATGAATGAGATGCTTATTTGAAAGGTAACTTTGTGTGAATTGCATGTGTCAGTGATGCTGAGCTCGGTGGATAGCTTCACTGAAAGAAAATAAGTGATAGGGGAAAGCTGAGCCGGGCAGATAGCTAACCCTGATGATTGTTAGATAGTGAAACTGAGCCGGGCGGATAGTTCCACTCGGTGGCCACCATAATATATGAAATGAAATGTGAAAATTAAAAAGAAAATGGTGAGGCAATTGTGAGGATAAGTCACCTTTCTTATAATGGATCATTTATGTGATATTGATGATTTTTGCTTGATTAGTTTATTGTGATATGCCTTTGAATTGTGAGATAATTATGGGGAAATATTGTGATTGTAATGTTACTTATGATGTGTTTTTGGATGTTATGAGGTTGTTGCTAAGAATAAAATATTTCTATGCTTGGAAAATACTTTTGGCTAAAAAATTGTGAGACTTGTGATATGGACGGAATTGAGAAATTATAAAAAAAAATAGGTATATATATATATATATATACACATATATATATATATAATAAAGAAATTAAAAATAAAGGACAGGAAGATATTGAGACAGAAACATATTATTAATATTTAAAATTGATTATGATAATATTACAATATGATATAAGTGAATATGTTGTTAAGGTTGATGTATAATTTAATACGCTTAAGGTAAGTGTTCTATTAGTGAATTATTTAATGCAGAAAAAAATTCATGGTGTGTATAAAATATACTAAATTATTTAATTGTTAAGAACTTGTAATAAATATGTGTTAAAAGTTGAGTTGGTTATTTACTTATTGAGTAGTAAGCTCATTACTTTGCATTTATTTTTTAGGCTTAGTAGAATAATTGCTGTTTGTTTTGATCAGTGTTCGGCATCAACATCTTCATCAATAGACATTTGCAGGTGGGTCAGTTGAGCATTCAAACATGTTATCATGTTGAAAATATTTTATAGTGTGTTAAGCTTAGTGTGGCACTGAATGAACTAAAATTATATTAAAAAAATTCAGTGTAGAAGTATATTTTTGTTATTGTAATATAAATTATATGCAAGGGTTTGACTTATTAATATATATTATATTGTGAAATAAATAAAATATTGGATATAGAGGGTGTCACAAGATAAGCCATTAGATTTTTCATTTTTATTTTAGTTATCCTCCACTTTCAATTTTATTTTTATTTCGATTACGAGGTTTAAACCAATCCACCTCAAAAAAACCTTTGGAATTTATTTTTTTCTCCCTCTTTTTACATTGTCGGAGAAAAGATTTAATTTCATTAATTCCTCTTTTTAGCCTGAATTAGAACAAGCTCATATTATCAGACTGAAATTTCAAGTTATTGAAATGAGAGTGGCCAAAAGTTAAACTCCAAATATTTTATTTATTAAAAATTGAAACTATAAACAAATAATTATATTAACCTAAATCCTTAACTTTTGCTAAAAAACAACTGTTAGAAGAGATCTTATTAACCTAATTAAGTAGCAGTTTTGACAGGTCAGCTGGCTAAGAATAAAGAACAAGAGATATGCCGAGGTCAAATACCACCACCACTAGCCACCACATTTCCGGGGGTTCATTTTTTCATTCTCAGGCTACATTTTTGACCCATTGATTTTCTTTTTTTCTTTCTAAGACAGAGATTCTCATCTAAAAAAATATATAAATTTCTTTCCCAACATATTTTATATTTAAAAGAAAAGTAAATCATAACATCGTCTACTTCTTTATTTTTTTTTATAGTACTTTTTTAATTGATTATTTGTACTAACTGTTTATTAGGATTTTTTTGAGGGGAAACTGTTTATTAGGATTTAAATATTATCATAGAATTATTTCTCAACATAAATAAAATAAATAGTTAAATCATATGATAAATAGAAAGAAAAATAAAAAAAATCATTAGAACATATATAAATATATTTGAATTAATTTAGAGTAAAAATAATTACTCCTTGTAATTTAATAAAAAAAAATGATCTAGAACCCTTGAAAACGCAATTTTTATGAGCTGTCAGCCCTTGAAAACTCAACAGATCTAGAACCCTTTCCTTAAGCTTTTAATATTTCCTTAAATTTAATGCTGCAGTATTGACATTCATCCACTGAAGAAATGGAACTTTTTTTTAAACAGAAAAAATTAAAAACAAATGGAACTTAAGTACTAGCTAGTATACAGATATAACTTGGCCACATAACTTAGTCCGT
>CANYLF010520729.1:0-12900 GCA_948193215.1 Bocquillonia castaneifolia | reverse complement strand
GACGGGAGCCATTAATGGAGTCGGGAACCGTACACTGGTGGTGCTGTTAATCGGATTTATTGGGCCTCCATTCCTTTCAGAGTTGATCCCTTTCGTACGTGGCCGAACTTAAAAATAACGGACTCACTTTTTTTCTTTTTTGTTTTTGTTTGGAATACGATCGACTCACTTTAATGTCAAAAACCTTTTGATATGGTTTAAGACTTTGGAATTGAAAATGCAGTGCCTTGTCTGCTTTTCATTTTCACTCAGGGCCAAGATAACAAAAGGGCCCATCTCAAACTCGACTTTTGCTTTTAATTCATGCTTATCCTTTACAGCCCGTTTGGTTGAAAGATTACTAATGTCACATGTTAATTTTAAGGATGGGTTAAGTTAAGCCATAGGATTAGTTATACAAACTCTGTTTGGTATAAACTTATCAATCCATTGTATTAACTAATCCTATTCTGATAATCCTATATTTGGTTAGAGTGTTTAATTGATAAGATGATGGAATAAAATACTTAAATGACTTAAATAACCTCCAATTTATTTATAAAAAATCTCATGCCTAGTTTTGTTCTGCTGTGTTTGTTTACCATAAAATGCCTGCGACTGCGGCTTCAATAAAAAATAAGAAAGAGAGAATAAAATGGACTGTTGGAAGATCAAAAATTAATCGAAGCATTATTGAATGTTCAAAATAATGGGAAATACAGTGGTGAAAATGGATTAAAACCTGGATATTTACAAGCTATTAAAGATTTACTCAAAGTATCCTTACCCATCTCAGGTATTAAGGCAAAAACTCACATTGAATCTCGTCGAAAGTCTATTAAGAAAGATTGGGCAACCGTACATGACATGTTGAATGGTACCCATCATAACTCTAGTGGGTTTGGTTTCAATTCAGAAAGAAAACTTGTTATTGCTGAAGATGCAGTGTGGCAGGAATACATCAAGGTAATTGAAATTAACTTTTTTTTTGTTTTAAAGTCCAGCTTGTTTAAACATTTCTTTTAATGTCAATATATAAATAATTTTTAATTTTTTAATATTTTAGAGTCATCCAGAAGCTGGAACATGGAGAAATAAAACATTTCCTTATTATGAGGATTGTTGTGTAATTTTTGGAAAAGATCGCGCAACAGGTAAAGATTCATTTTCAGCTGCAGATATGCTAGCAGAAATAGAAAAGGAGGACAATCAAAATTTAGAAAATGAGAGTCATGAAGCTACATATGATAATTTGGGTAATGACTCAGAATCTGTTAATGTTAATCATAATGGTCATCCACAAAATGAGCAACGAGGTGATGAAATTTCAAATGGAGTAGAAGGGTGAAGGCTAAGAAAGGTTCTAAAGTATTGGTTGATGGGATGGTGAAGGCTGCAGAAATATTAGGTGGAAAAAATAGAACAATCAGCTCAAGAATTCAACAAGGCCTTAAATATGGAATCTGAGAAAAGAGGAAGGATAATTGATGCACTTCATAAAATGCCAGAACTGACGGCTGCTAATAAAATTTTACTTGCCACAAAGATTGGAACTAACTTAGAGTTGATGGATATTTTCATGTCTATTGATGATAATATGAAAGAAGAATGGATAGCTATGATGTTAAATGGTGAGCTGTGAATAAATTAGTTTGTTTTTAATTTTTCTATGAACATCTATCATTTTTATATTTGGTAATGAGTTTAAGTTTGAAGTTAAGTTCTTTTTATTCTCTTATGTACGTATATTCTTGAAATGAAATAATAATCACTATTTTATTTCTTTATTCAGATATGACATCTGTTCGTTCTTGGTATGATATGGGTGTTGTTTTGTTCCCCTTTGGCTCTGATGGAAATGAGTTTATGATTCTGGTCGTCTATTATTTGATGGAATTTTTATATTTTTTTATTAGATACAGAGACTATTTGGGTTTTATTATTTTAATGGAAATGAATGTTGCCAATGTAAAATAGATTATTTGCAAACAGATAAGATTTATCATTTTTGAGTGAATTTTCATGCTTTCTGTTTTGCGAAGACATTCCAGTCAGATCTTTATTTTATATTATGTTGATAATGTTCTCGGTTTATGAATTGTTCTATGTAATGTGACTCTCATTTTACATTCAGAGTAAGTTTTGCATTTTAGTTGGGTTTTAGCTGTTGCTAAATGGATTTTGAGATTGTAGCTTCAAGTATGTGATTGAAGGAAGAAGATAAATAAGAATTAATTCAGAATAAAATGAATTAGCAATTTATAAGGATAAATCCCTTCTAGCAAGCGGCAACTGGTTCTGCTTTACAATTTCGGACAAAGTCTTGCAATGTGAATGTAGTGCCTTCCACAGATCTGCATGATGCACAAATAAAGCAGATTTTGCTCCAATCAACAGCAAGCAGAAGCTGCTGCTGATGTTTCTGCCTCTATGCGTCCTGTGAAGTCTCTTCCTGATCTAGGTAGTGCACATTTTATGGTTATTTTAGTGTTGGGTGCAATTTTTAATCAATCGATGTCTCTGATCTGATGGAATTTAAAAAAAAAAGTTGCACTTATTAGGTTGTCGTTGCACATGCAGTCTTCTTGAGGTTGAGGCTAAACTAGATACCCAGCACTTAAGCTTGTGTATATGTGTGCATGGCATTTATGTTTCTAGGAAACAATGAGACATGATGAAAGAACTGAAAGCATTAGTGGAAATACGACGGCAAAAAAGGAGGAAATTTGTGGGAATTGGTTATCGTGCAGTTCCAAAAGAAAAGGAAATAAATTGCTAAGATCAGTGCGATTGGCAATCCTCCTTTCTCTTTGAGACTTCGGCACTTCAAGTTCTCTACATTATCAGGATTTTAGAAGAGCAAGATTATTTTATTATGAAATTGGCTGCCTTTTTATTTCTTTGGCTTGAACACTAGAGTTATGAAATTAAGTTTGTTTAAGTGTAGCTTCATCAAATTTACATCAGAACTCTAAAACCATACAGCTATTCATAGGGTGACATAATATCAAAAAAAGTTGAAATGGTGCCAGCATTAACCAAATCAAAGCTGAAACTATTCACTGCTATTATGTATTTTTTTTCTATTCAAAAAAATTGAAATGGCGACAACACTAACCAAATCAAAGCTGAAATTAGTCACTGCTATTCTACATTTTTTTTATATTCAAAAAATTTGAAATGGTGACATTACTGGTCTTCACAGAGTTGAGAACCTACTAAAATATTTAAGCTGTGATATGTAAAGCTATAGTCGGTGCTACTCCATTAGAAGAAAAATTCACCTGATAGCATGCATTCTTACTTCTCTAACTAAGAAATTAATTTCCCTTAAGTTTGTTGGATTTCTCGATAAGTCTTTGTTTGCTTAATTCAACTGTAGAGACGAAGCAAGTCAGTTAGAATGGTGCAGAACCGTTACCAAGACAGAATAAAGACAACACATTACACATTACACGGGAAAAGGAGTAATTGATGGACAAGGTTCAGTATGTTGGAATGACTCACCCACATATAGTCCTGACTCGCAGGTAAAAAAAATTCAACAAGTCAGCTGCTCAATGTATTTTTATTGCTGTCATTAATTTTTACTGAGACTAACCCTTTTCCCCATCTTCTAAATGTTTACCTATCAGGTAACTAGTGAGCGCAGTGCCAAGTTTCATGGCACCAAGCCAATGGTAAGTACTTTCTCATCATAAACCTTCTTTCCAGAGTCTAATTAGTGATATTGAGATTAAGAAATGTTTTATTTATGATGCTGCTTTTGTTCTATCTACCTCACAGGCTCTAAGATTTTATGGAAATACTGATGTGACAGTAACCAGCATAACAATTCAAAACAGCCCCCAAACCCACCTCAAGTTTGATGATTGCTCAACCGTTCATGTTTCTGAATTCACTGCTTCATCACCTTCGAATAGCCCCAACACCGACGAAATTCACCTACAGAACTCTAGAGATGTTCTCATTTACAACACTAATCTTGCTTGTGGTAATTATCCAATGAACTAACTGATGAATTCATATACTGTTTAACAGTAAGTAATTCCAATATTGCAAAACCTTTTTAGGATGTTGCAGCTACCAAGTACCAACTATTGAAAGTAAAATTTAACTCTTCTGCATATTAGAAGAGAAAAACATTTATAGTGTCTGCTTCTATTGAGCTAGTAGTTGAGTAATAGAGAAAAAGGTCGGATATTTAAATCCTAGGTCTCCTTTCCCTCTGGCAATTAGTTAAGTACAAAAAAAAAAAGCATGCATGTAATAGCTATTAATTCATGTTCTATTTTTATTCTACAGGGGATGATTGCATATCAATTCAAACTGGATGCTCAAATGTCTATATTCATGATATAAACTGTGGACCTGGACATGGCATCAGCATTGGGGGCCTAGGAAAAGATGGAACCAAAGCTTGTGTATCAAATGTCACTGTCCGAGGGGTTCAGATGAAGAACACATTAACTGGTGTCCGGATAAAGACATGGCAGGCATGACTAATAGTTACACATACAGTCAACACTATCAACATTGAATAAACTATATGCTTTTGAAGTTAATTTAGCGACAAACCATCTAATAACCTTTTGGTGTATTAACTGCAGGGTGGCTCTGGCTTGGTACAAGGAGTAACATTCTCGAATATTCAGGTCTCTGAAGTTGAAACTCCAATCATGATCGATCAATTCTATTGTGATGGAAGCAAGTGCCACAATGAATCTTCAGCTGTTGCTGTATCAGGCGTAAACTATGTGAACATAAAAGGCACATATACAAGCAAACCCATACACCTAGCATGCAGTGACAACTTGCCTTGCACGGGGCTCTCCCTAGATACTATAGAGCTACAATCAGTTGGTGAAAACAGCCAACCTTTGTGCTGGAACTCATATGGAGATTTGAGAGGCGAAACTGTCCCTCCAGTCACCTGTTTGCAAAGAGGAAAATCAACAAAGCCCTATGCTGCTGATTGCTGAGTTTTAGCATAGGTAGCCATACATATAATCAGGTATAATCTAGTTTGTGCACCTACATAGCCCAGCTAATGGCAACAGTTTGTAGTCCTCATGAACTATCTAGACATGTAACAAGTATTCAATTTCTGTTCTATTAAGAATATATATACAGCAATTTTTATCCGGAATACATAAGTTCATATCTTATCTCATTGTTTGGTTATGAGATTATTGAATTCATAAGATTACTCTCATACTCTTAATCACAATAAACCATTGCAAAAGAAGAAGCAGCAGAGTGAAGTCTGATAGAAAAAAAAATTATAGTAAAGCATGCGGAAATGTTACAAAAATAGTTTAAGTTCAGAAGGATATGAAATAGACCCTATTTGTCCCCTACAAGAACTTATAATGAATTAAAACATGTATCCTGTCAAGCAGTACCACTTCTGTCAAAAAAAAAAAAAAAAGCCAATGTTCATGTACCACAGCACTCAGAGCTCCACACATCACTCTTATGGGTTTATGGCATTCATAAGGTTACTCTCACGCTCTTAATCACAAAAGCCATTGCCAAAAAAAAGACGGAAGAAAAAGATAACTGAAGTAAAATCTAATAGAAAAATCAGTTCCAGTTAGATAATAAAGCATGTGTAATGACACAAAATCTGTTAAAGTTCTTAAAGAGACCCAATTTGTCTCCAGATAAAAATTATAATGAAATATCAAGAGCAGAATTTCTGTCGAACAAGCCAATGTTCATGTACTACAGCACTTAGAGTTCCACATATACCCATGCAGCTTCCTACTTCCCCACCCCCCATCTAGACAAGTGTCAATTGTTAAAACATCAGGAACCAAAAATAGGGGAAAAACAGAAATTATTTTCAGCACATGTTTGTACAAGGATAAATGGGATCTCTCATTTCTCCACAAACAATCAGATCCATTGAACATCCAATTATATATACCATCTAAGCTACATGCAATTACTTATATTTCTTTTGTCAATAAGTCACACAGCAACCATCTGGTGCAATGCAATTGTACATCTTTGTGTGTTCAGTCTGAACTTCTGCTCAGTAAATTCCAAACCGTGATTTATGCATCAAAGCCTCAACTTGCATCTGTTCTGAGAATAATGCATCAAAAAGTTCACAAGATAAGGAGAGCCAGGAATAAAATCAAAAAAAGAGTGAAGAAAAAAAATCAATTATTCAACAGTTTTTGGTACCTGATTCATCTGAAGCCCACATCATGATTTTCCAAAACCAGCAGCAACCTTCCTTGTTTTCCGCGTTTCAATCCTTTCAGGACTAGGTAGTCCAGTATTATCCTCATATTTCTTTTCTAAGGCCTGTCATCACCATTGATCAATATGTTTATCCAATCCAGAGATGAGCCATCACAAACTCAGTAGATACAAATAGCATTTCTTCAACATTAGAGAAATGACAAACCAAATGAGTCATCATGAGCCAAACAAGGCAAAACATCATAACACAACTTTTTTTGAATAATGTCAAAATAGAAACAAATCCATTTGTATCTTCACCAGGACTTAAATGCTGTATCTTGCTGCAGCAGCTATAAACATAAACTATCTACGAACAAACATTCAATAATTGATTGCATCAATCTCTCATGGTCTGGTGGCACCTATGCATTGACTAAAGCCAACCGAAATCAAAACAATCATTAACTATTTATCCTGAAATCCATCAATTTATGCTTACGGCAATCTGTTTCTTTCTGATCAATCAAATAATTTGCATGCAACGCAGGGTTTTCAATTAGCCTTTTTTCATTTTACTGATGCTTTAGATCTCTCTAAAGATAATGGAAAAGGCAAACGCCTTGATGCTTGATTCACCATTATATATCGGTTTGCAATAGCTGCTCTGGCCAAGACCACATCAAAGGCCAGTTCTGGAATGGAAATTAGTAGTTCAGGTGGTCATTGTGTGTCCAGTCATGTTATTGTCACATTTTTTCCCAGAAAAAACTAGGAAAAAACGTACAAGCTTTATATCACTGCATAGCAATAATAATTCCTAGCAAAGAAAAGAGCCTACTTTCTTGTTGGATTAAAAGTTACAATCTATGTCACACTTCCAATTACCTCTAGCTGTGCACGAATACTATCAACAACTTCATCAGTCATTCTATCAAAGAACAGAATGCCCTGCAAGACCATGAAACAATTTAGCAAAAAGAAAAAAAAAATTGATGTCCATACCCAAACAATAACATAGATAACAATCTGTTAGAACCTTGGTCTTGGCACAAACAATTTTGCATTCATAGGATGTGGAAACTTGAGGAAGTACACTGCAAAGCCTAGAGCTATATTATATACAAACTGTGTTCCTATGCTAGACATCATGTTTCTAGTAACATGGAACTTTAACATGCAAAATATCAGAAGGTATGCAGTAATCGATAATCAAAAGTGTGATACTTCTGTGCTAGGATCCAAATAAGGTTATGAATGAAGGAGTCAATGAGACTACAAGTATGACACATTTATTTTTGGAATCTACCTATAAACTGCTGCAATAAACATTTTGTATGGAATGAGATGATAACTGATCTTGCATGCCCAACCTCATAGAATTCGAACCATTAATGTAGCAACCTATGGGGTGATGGTGGGGGGGTTCATAGGTCATAGCATGTAGCTTGGAAAACTTGCATGATAGATAATCCTCATATTGGATGTAGTACTGTCAATAAGATTTGAAGTGAAGAGGTTACCTCCAAATGGTCATATTCATGTTGGAAAACCCGTGCAGGCAGAGCTGACAAGTTAACAGTAAATCTTGCACCATTAATGTCCCTAGCATCAATCTTTACAGATTCTGGTCTCTGCAAAGTATAAAATGAGAGTGAGACACATTCTAAATTAATTTGAAGATCATACAGAACCAGCATTTATGAATATATACTAAGCATAACACTGCTGCATAAACAGATTAAAGAATCAAAACATTTTTCACACAAGAAGGCTCCAGTAAACTTCAAATAAGACCAGATGACTTCAACAAAAGAGAAGGGCAAAAGGCACAATACAATATAACAATTATTGGAGAGCAAATTGTATAGGCACTATCTATTGAGTTATTGTTATCAACATGAGAGGAAATGATTGAAGAAAATATTAGCAATACAAGTACCTGCACATCAGCATAAATCCCAGGAAAGGATAGGCATCCTTCATTAAAAAGCACTATTTTCTTAGAATATTTAATTAATCTCGGATTAACAAGAACAATTTCCTCTCCTTCACCGCGCTCACCAGCTGGATTAAACACCATAAGCTGAACATTCATTCCTACTTGCGGTGCAGAGAGTCCGATACCATCAGTTCTGCGAAAAATGAAGCCAACAACAATTTGTTTCACAACCCGTAAGTAGCAAGGATGTTTATATATATACTAACAAAAAACAACTTATTTTAAAAGTAATCTTGCAATCCAAGAAATTCAATTTAATTGAATTATATATAGTGAATTCTCAAAGCCTATATCTGCTAAATTTCAAATCTTTCAACTTTAAATAAATAAATAAATCATCTTTAAGCCTCCTTTGGAATAATACATTTATTCTCTTCTTAAGTTGATAGAAATGAATTCTATTCTAGCCACTATAATAACACAAGAATTGAATAAATAAAATCAAATTCTAGCATGTTCCAAACAATGCCTTACAGAGCATATCATAACATAAAACATTGACAAAAAAAAAAGAAGGAGAAGAAGAACTTACTTGTACATAACATCAAACATCTCATGAACAAGCCTTTTTAAATTATCATTAAAGGTATCAATTCTCTTGTTTCTCCTTCTCAATATAGGGTTTGGATATTCCACAATTTTAAGTGGGCCTTCAAAATATAAATCATCACCTATTTTTTATACATTAATTAACAATCAAAAAATCATTAATTTATATAGCTAGCAACACTGTCAATTTATTTATAATAACTTAAATAAGAAAAGAAGGAAAGAAACTTTAGTTAATGTGTGCTTACTTGTAGCTATTTGGTCTTCTTTAGAGAAGCTTCGCCTAGCTTGAGCATGAACCGTAATTGAAGCGGGTTTAAGAGTGGAAAGGAACCGTTTGGTTGAGGGTAATCGGTTGAACCGGGAGTGGTTTGATAAGAAACCCGTTTGGTGGAGGAGAAATGGAAGGAGAAGAGCTCGCGGCTGTTGTAAGGAGTGGTGGAGGGAAGCCCCCACACGAGCCGTCATGACTACACACAAAACAGAGATTTGTTTTTGGCTTGTAACAGGCAGAAATTAAGTTTTAACGGAAAATTAGGCAAAATGTATAAGTAATCCCTTAAATTAGTAATGCAAGGGGTTGGGAAGGGTTTATAAAGATCGGGTGATTTAACTCATATTTGGAAAGTAAGTAAAATAATGAGGGATTAGGTTTTAAAGAGTTGAAAACCTTCTATTTCTTAATCCATCAAATTAGTGGGTTGAGGAAGGTTCTTTTATTTATTAAAACCTATTTTTATTAAAATTACTATTTTATCTTAACATATAAATGAAATGATATATTTTTTAAAAGGTTATTTTTATAAAATTCATATAATAGCTCATCCTATATTTTTCATTCTTCCCAAACAATGCAAGGATTTATTATAACAATTACCTTACTTTACTTTCTTTTACTTTACTTTAAAAACACATCTTTTACTTTACTACTACTTTCCCAAACAAAGCCTAAGCCTTCGTTTGTTTGAAAACTTAAGAAGGGAAAAGAAAAGAAAGGAATTGGAACAGAAATTCAAGTGGGAAAGGAAAAGAAATAACATTTGCTTTTAATTGTTTGGATTGATTTCATTAAAAATGAGAGAAATGGTATTTTCATTATATGTTTACTATCAATTATACCATTATAAACAATTATAGTCTCTATATTATATAGGGTTTATTAGCAATTTTAAACTTATATCCTTTCATTTCTCTCCAATTTAAAAGAAAATCAAACTTCTTATATTTCTCTACATTTTCTACCTTTTATTTTATTTAATTTCCTTTCTTTTCTCCTCATTCAAACAAAAGAAATAAATTCAATTTCCTTTCCTTTCCTTTCTTTTCTCCTCATTTCCCTCAAAACAAACAAAGCCTAAAGTATCTCACTTAGTCTATTAAATTTAAAAAAACATGTAAACATGCCCTTACAACAAGAGTTAATAATATTCAAGAGTTAATAATATTCCTGATAATATTCATGTTACTTTTTTTTTGGGCCAAACTCATCATTGGGTCCTTGAACTTTAACATTTTTACTCACCTAGTCTTTATACTTCATGAGTTGCTTACAAAATCCTTGAACAATTCAAATCTGATGGCAGGAAGTCCTTATGCCAATGTTTGTTAGGGGCGCGCAAAATAATACCTAAAATTGAGTATGGTTTAGTAAAATGATGTCATATGGGATGCTGATAAGGCTGAGTTGATGATGTGGAAAAATAAAAACGATTTCGTTTTGTACTGTGATCCATTTATTAGAAACGACGTCATATGAACCCTTTTCTCCAAAATGAAACGTTGAGAACATAAAACTCTCAAAATCAAATTTCTTGAACCTTGGCTGCAAATTAAACTCTTAAAATTACACCATTTGAGAACCTAAATAAAAAATTATTTAATAATGTGCGAAGAAACTGAAATCATTTAAGTAATGCATGAACCTTAAATAGATTTATAAGCTAAATTTGTTATGTTTACCTAATTTTTTTCCTTCAATTACTCTTACAATTCGATTGTTTGATATTAGCTGTGGAGTTTGTTTAACAGGGATTTGGTCACTCTTTTCAAACTAGTGGAGATTATTGCATTTTTTTCTATAGCTGGTGGGGATGGGTTTGTCGATCTTTGAAGAGGCAAAAGTTATGGGTTGATTTATTTTCTTTAAAGGTAAACGCCTCACTTAATTTAATCATTTTTATCAGCTTGCGTGTGATGGCTAAATGCATCTTTGTTGTTGTCTCTATGTGATTTGGCGGTTAAAATATATAATAAAAATTTTATATTTATTATTAAGATGTTGTCATCACTCTGTTTTACTATTAAAATGCTACATACTGTATTTAGGGAAATGATAACAAAATAGTTTTTGTGGACTACTTAGAGTTGTTTGTTTACACAAAAGGATGAAAGGAGTTAGATGGGGAGGATGATAAGGTTCATGAGGATAGTTCAAAATCTAAAAATGATGGAAAAGTTTTGTTTACTAGTACAATGATGATTTCGGTAGTTATTATAGTGAAACGATGAGAAATGTGGTGATAATGCTCTTAGGAGCCCTGGTAGCTAGATCAGATATAATCTTACAACTTATACACCTGGTTTTTGTATTGATATGTTCTTTATAAATGTTAAGGAGTGCTAGGATGCTATGCATAAGTATACAATAGTGAAGAGTGTGGGAATACGTGTTTTTTTAAAGAATGATAAGGTGATCATTATATAGTCAAATTATCGCATTTATGGAATGGTTGCTTTATTTGCTATTATTAATACTTGAGTATTTATTGGCTTTTCCATTGATTTTAGTTTAAGGGCCATATCAAAATCTATCAACCCAACAAAAAGGTTCTTTAAGGCGGGGAGGCACTCAAAAGTCTCAAAAGATCCCACCAAACATAAATAAATTCAAAAGTGATATTCAATTATAAGGTTGTAACATCAATGATACTACAGTTATTGTGTTGAAAATGCAAGTGCTTTGATACTTGTTGTGTTGTGTTCTAATTGATGTTCTTTTATGTTTTCTATATATTTGTAGCCTATTATACTCGTGTTATTTGATTAAGTTGTTTTCATGTTTTAACTGTGATTATAACTCACCCTACTAGTGTTCATTAATGAAGTTGTCAAATGTTTTCACTATAATTGCAACATGATAAAGTTCTTTGTTCTTTTCATTATATTTGTAGCCTGGTTGTGAACCTAAAAAGGTTGTACAACAAAGTTTTAAATCTCAACAAATTGAAAATACTTCAATGACAAATGGTGTTACATCTAACCTCAATAACACATATCAAATTCAACTTCAATTCCTTTGGATCTAACTAAAAGGGTAGTTTTACGGCCATCTAACAAAGATGTCCTAGGTTACACACCAAGCGATTTATAATGGCAAGGAAAACCAACTACCATCTCAAGAAAATTGCAAGAAAAAGTTCAAATAAAGCAAGCAAATGTTAGAGAAAATGTCAAAGGAAGACTACGATGTAGAGCATGTAACAAGAAAACGTGAGGCTGCATTATATGTTTTGTGTTTATTTTATTCAAAGAAGTCAAACTTATCTTTTAGGCTATGTTGCTATGGTATATTTTGATGGATGAGTGTAAACTCTTTATTTATGCACTTATTCATCTTTATCAATTGAAGAAGACAAATCTGTTTTCTAAGTTATGTTACATTTTAGATGAATGTAAATTTTCTTTATTTTGTGCAATTATTCACCTTTATAAGGGTATTTATCAACCTTAATTACTCAAATTCATTAAGCAATTCAGTTAATCTATTTACTACAAAAGACTAGTTGTCTTGTACCTTAATTGCATTATTCTTATATTTTTTATTCCCCAACAATTAAAAAAACAATACGCACCAACATTATAATTCTTGCACTTGCTTGAGACTTCACAAACAATTTTAAACATAATTAATCCTTACTTGGATTGATAAAAAAAGGCTACATAAGTAGCAACTACTACGCCATATATCATAAACACATAAATTCATCTAAAGTTAGAGCTGAATTATATAGTTTAAAATGCATCAACCATGTAAACATTAAATTGCCGATTCTGACTCAACATAGAGCTTGATATAAGTGTTCATAGCACACCAACAACTAACATAACTTTAAATTTCCTAACAACATACATAAAAATTAGAGAAATAATGACAAACAGTGCAATATTGAACAACT
>CANYLF010520131.1:0-12963 GCA_948193215.1 Bocquillonia castaneifolia | reverse complement strand
ATGGACACACGCCAACTTCTATACTAATGTTTCATTGAATCAAAAAATTTTGTGGTAATTAATTTTCTTGGAAAATGTAATATGTAGTGAACCAATTAATGGGTGCTATCTCACTAATTACCAAGGCAAAGATGGGTTGTTTTCTTCCAAGTTTTGACAAGTAAAAGCCTGCAGATTAAACGGCTATACGTAGGGTTTGTTTCTTTGTCTGAACTATAATTATGAAATGTTTTTACTTATATATTTTTTGAATTTTGGATTATTGACTGTGGATTCTGCTTGTGTTGGTTCTTGGGTTACGCTGCTTAACAAGAAACATTAGTTGCTTTCGTCCCATTTACTTGTTCTAGCAAATAATATAAAAAAGATGGAAATTCTAGAATTATTTTTCTTGTCTGCAACAACAGCTAGACATGAATTAATTTTTAAATCTCACATATTTAAATGTAAATAACTTAAAGATAAATTACACTAATATAATTATTTGGTGCAATAAGCTGAAAGTAGGTAAACATTACTCTTTTTTTTTTTAAAATCAGACTTCATTACTCATTCTAGAATTACTTTATTTTTACATTACTTTATTTTTTATACCATTAAATAAAAGTGTTATCTTTCCATCCAATTAGGGATAGCAATGGGTCGGATATCCGCCCAATAAGCCACATCCGAATCCGTATTCGCTTAACTATACAACTATCCGAATCCGCTCCGAATCCGATTAGAAAAAATCTGTATCCGTCCCAAATCCGAATAAATATACCTGTGGATATCTAAATCCGCATTGGATATCCGATTAATAAAAAAATATTATATTTTAATTGAAATTTTTTTTTATTTTTTCCTTTAAATTAACATGTAAATGGGTATCCGATACCCATTATCCGTTTAAATAACCGGATATCGGATACCAGATGCGGATATCCTGTATTCAAATCCTATAAATAGAACCGGATTCGGATAATAGATATCCAGAGGGTGAAATCCGAATCCAATCCCAATCCGGTTCGGATAGTATAATCGAAATCCGTATCTGTCCCAAATCCGATAAAGAACTATCCGAATCCGCTTTATTCGAATCGGATCGTGGCAGGTATCCAAAAAAACCCATCCCATTGCCATCCCTAATATTGGTTCTTCAAATTCACTACATCCAAAATTTTATATATGACAATGAGTTATCAACTAAATGAATACTACAGATATGTTTGGTTAGAAACCTTTCAAAATATATATAAAAAAAAAAAAAGAAGAAGAAGAAAGAAATATATTGCAACCCTTTTAGAGATCTCTTCAAATATTACTACTTTTAATTAACAATTAATGACAAATAGGCTTTGAAGAGTGAAAATGCAATAAAATGGATGACAACAAAAGAGTTGGGAAAAAGGAAGGAGCAAACAGAAACACGAGCAGATAATGAAGGAGCTTCTAAGATTTAACTATGTGAAAATGGTCGAATAGCATCAAGATCAAGGAATCAATGTAATTGCTTAATTAAGAAAGATCAATATTGTCACATTCAACAATCCAGATGGACCCAACCCAACTATGCAGGAGCAGGTAAACTAAACAAAAAGCTACTCAATAACACAACAAATATTGCTACCTGCTCATACACAAAACTTCCCCACAATAAGAACCCCCTGTGGAAGATATCCCTCTAAGTAAAACATAGGAATAGAAATCCCACAAACCTATACAACAACTTGAAGGGGAAATTTTGTAAAATATAAAATCACCGTCTCCTTTTGGACCCATTAGTTTTTGACACGACAATGCCTGCCACTATCACCACCTCTCAAAATATTAATTGAGGATATAGAATACAATTAACATTGGATAATATGCCAAAAGATGTTTTTTTTTCACATGCTGTTAACTACACAGGGATGACATCAACGTTTGATGCATCTTCACATCTCAAAACAATACCTTCAAGGCTAACTGGAAAGATGCATTTGGGCCATTGCCATCCAGTTGTTAATGGCTCGGTTGGGGGAACAATCATAAGTACATTATCATTTCTCTGAACAATTCCCATGACATTAACAGTGCTGCCTTCTTTGATATACCTGCAAAACCAGCCATAAAAGTTTTGACAAGTCAACACAACCATATAGCGCGATCGACATTTCTAAAATATCTAAAACTTGCTCAAAACTTTCAGATTCTGAAGTAGATGTGATAGATATAGCTGTGAACTTGACTAGAATAAATGTGACAAAACATCCAACATATATTTTGCTCAAAACTCCTGTGTTAGGGCATGCAGCATTATTTAAAAAAGAAAAAACTTGGGGCCATCTTGATGCTAGCAAGAGTCATACCCTTCCTTCAATCGCATTACACGATCATCACCTGAAAGATTTTTCTTTCCCAACCATCTAGTAAACTCTGGAGAGAGGTCTTTCTTCTCTGGGTCAATATCAACAACAAAGGAATCATCAACAAATGGCGTTACACTGGTGCCACTCCCAGTCTTGACCAATGCTCTCAGCCCTGATTGGAAATCAGAGATGTAGAAATCAACCACGTGCCTCTGCAAAACAAACCAAAAACTGCTCTGAAACTTTGAGATAATACGGTCTAAATGACAGTGACAGATGTAGAGGAATACACAGTTCCTCCGATATGGCTCAGAGGACAAAATACAGTAGTAATATTTTGGAATCTCCTACACAAGAATGAAGGGAAAGAACAAGAAGCAGAGAGGGAGGACCTGCAGAAATGTCATAAAAACTTGAAGCCAGCTGCTTACCTCTGATGATCTTACACCCCATGTAAAATGACAATGGTTAGCATTGGCTGGTTTTGTATTCCATCCTCGATACTCAAATAATCTTGTTGATGTAAAGACACATCTGGGAACTCTTTGAAATGATGACTCCAGAGGCACATTACCACAGGTGACCACCTTCAGTAATTACAAGATAATGAAACCCGTATAATCAGTTCAAGATACACATACATAAGAAAGGGCAGCCACATCCAGGCCATGAAACCATAAATGTTAATATAAAATTGCAAGACTTCATGGAAACATCGCACAGTCAAAGATTAGGCGTGCAACTAATGGATTTTATTTAATGAATTGGGAATACTCATTTCACAATTTACAACAGTTTTCAAAACAAAATAAACTGTAAGAGGGTTCTCATTCAAATAAAACATGAAGTTTGCAAGTACTATCAATCCAATTCAACAACTTAGGCCATCAATTATTCATTTAGTTCAAATAGTATTCCAATGGTCAGCTAGTGAGTTTGCTTGTTTATGTCTCTAGGAAATATGCCAAAATGCAAATAAGGATAACTGGATCCAGAATGAAAGAGAGATTGTCCGAAACATCAGTTTTTTCATATCAAGCAAATTTTTAACATGATAGTTTGTGTATGTTTCAGAAGTGCTTAAGAAGTTTCAACACAGCACCATGTGCACGCGGATGCTATAGGTTATTAATAAGTATGTAAGTCACTAACAGAATACCTCGAACAAATCAATTCAAAATAGTAACAAAAGGAGAAATGAATATCCCAATATAGATAAAAGGATATATAAGGACAAGTATTCAAAAATCGTGGATTGCATACCCCAGAGACTTTCACATATTGTCCGTTCTTTGCAGTTCTAAGGTCAGTATCAGGATAACGAGCAATAAATTCTGTGATAGATTTTCTTCCTGAGCACAGATTCCAAAGAAATAGTGAAGCAACTGCTCCAAAAAGAACTGCAACAACAATGAGCAGAATAGCATTGTGGACTGCTCCAAGAATAAAACCACCAGCAAGGAACCCCATCACAAATATCAGAATCACCAACCATAATACTGTCTTTGGAAAGCTTTTCCTGAAAGAATAGTCATCATTCTGACTAAGAGTAGTAACTGCAGGGTTGTGAGCAATAGAGAAGCTGTTAGTTTTCCCTGATCCCATGGATTCCAAAGGTCCTGATACTTTCCTAGGAGCACCAGAAGAATTTAGGGGGCCCGAAGATATTGGCCCTGATGTGATAAGTCCAGTTGCAGGCAGGACCGATGGAATAGACCCGGAATTTTGCCTAGTTGCACCACCAGATTGAGGTCCAGAGGACTTCTTTATAGGCTCCCCATGTTTATTTAGAGGTCCAGAACTTGATTTCTTTAATGAAGCTGAACCAGGCATACCTCCAGAGGATAAAGGACCTGATGATGTATAGCCAGAACGAGGAGCAGCATTGGGCATCAATGACCCTGAATGTGAAGAAGCCCCAGCAAAGGAACCAGTTCTTGAAGGAGCACCAGATATTGGCCCAGATTTCCTAGACTTCGAACCATCCATAGAAATATCAAACATTTTCCCTAGTTCTCCTGACTTCTTAAGATCACCGCCAGTATACGGCATTGCTGTTGAAGTCATTGTTGGTGTCCTTTCTTTTGGCTGCTCTGGCCGGCCAGACACAAAAAGGCCATTGCTGAGTTGATGAGATGGGTATCTAGATCCCATCAGGCTTTTATAAGAACCCAAATGAAACCTTGCAATGAAGTAACAAATTTGCTAAAATGATTCTCAAAGTCCCGCTGAAATTTAGAAAAGAAAAAAAAATTGTTATTGGCGTCCTCATATATGTTTTGAAGGAACCTGAAAGAAAAAAAATTACAGAAGCTACACAATTCAACTACTTACTAAGGAACATTCATAAAGTTCAAGTTTTTTATTAGTTTTCTCAAAAAGGTTTGTAAAACAAACATCCAAAGTATCATTGTATACAGCATTATAACAAGTTCACAACACAAGTCACATAATTCTTTTCCAAGAACCAAAAAGAAAACCAACAAACAAGACATGTACTGATTTGCAGAAGCACTACCATGTTTTTAATGTTTGTGGACTGAATTTAAAGAGGTTATGGCCACACAAATTTACAAGCTTGAAGTCCTAAGTAGTAACATCCGGATTTCCTTGTGGGTGGCTGGGCAATAAGCTTTGGCTAATCTGTATTCCAGGATGCTCGTGGAAGAGTTGCTCCATTACTCTTTTAAAAAGAATAATGAAGGATTTGTTTATAAAAAAAAATGAACCGAATCCTATAAGATAGTTCTATGTTTCCTTCCGAATTAGTCATATATATCCTATGAATTTTCATTTCGCACAAAATATAAGCTAACTGAGGTATGGGAAAAAAAAAAAAAAAACTTGGGAAGAATTTAAGTTCGTATTCCGAAAAGGGAAAGGGCTGTGGCCCTCTAGTAGGTATTATTTCTCTCTTCTCTGTGTTGTTGGGAAAAAAATTAGGGGTATATAGAAAGGATCAGGGCAGAAGAGAATGGTGTATTTTTTGGGAATGAATTCTCCATCGTTATTATTTTAGGTACGTAGAAATAGCATAGTGGAATAAAGCAAAGCAGAAGTAGGTACATTTCATAAGAAAAGAAACGGATAGGATTGGATTTGATATGCAGCCACAGCCACATGATGTAAATGAGGAACTCTCAGATCTCAAAACAATGAGAAAGGGGAAACACCCCCCCAAGATAATGCATGCAGAAATCAAAGAGTTGAGAATGGTAATTTAATCTGTGATGCAAAGATAATATCTGTAACTATGAGTAGAATAGTGAGTGAGGAAATCAATAAATAACCACCATAAATCATAAACAAATCGCAATGGTTGTGATTATTACACTTCATCTTGGAATGTACAGAGACATTAACAAAAATAAAAATTAAAAAAAAAACATGAAGTAGTAAATCAATAGCATAGCATCCAGCTGCAAAGTTGAATCCAAAATTATAAAAAGAAAGGGAAGAAGGAGAAAAATGGGAGAAAGATGTAAGATGGTAAGAATAATAAAGGGGATAAGTTGAATTTGATACATTGCATAGTAAATAGTAACAATAAAATACCTGAAATGAAATCAAATGAAGATTGAGATATTAAAGTGAGAAGAAGCAGAGTAGTAACAGTAAGAAGAAGATCCCATCCCCACACACACACACTCTCTCTCACTTGTTCATCATTTTCATTTCTCTCACTGGAAGCAGCCGTAACAACTGCTGCTGCTGCTGCTCTATCTCTCTTTTTTTTTTCTCTTCTCAATATAGAATTTTTATTTTTTTTAGCGAAAAAAAAATTAGAATGAGATTCACATTCACTGAAAAATTACTCTTGTTGTTGTTGTCGTCGTCGTCTATCACACAGAGAGAGCCGGAGGGATGATAACGGGTCAGATATCCGCCCAATAAACTTCGTCCGAGTCTCCACTTAACTATACAATTATCTGAATCTGCTTTGAATTCAATTAGAAAAAATCCGTATCTGTCCCAAATTTAAATAAATATACCCGTGAATATCCGAATCCGTATTGAATATCCGATTAATAAAAAAATATTATATTTTAATTAAAAATATTTTTTTATTTTTTCTTTAAATTAACATGTGAATGGGTATCCGGTATCTATTATCTGTTTAAATAACCGGATATCGAATACCAGATGCGGATATCCCGTACCTAAATCCTATAAATAGAATCGGATTTGGATAATGGATATCCAAAGGATGAAATCCCAATCCGCTCCAAATTTAGTTGTGATAGTAAAATTAAAATCCGTATCCGTCTAAATTCGATAAAGAACTATCCAAATCCACTTTATTCGGATCGGATCGGATCGAGATGGACATTGAAAAAAACCCATCCCATTATTATCCCTGAGTCAGAGTGCCTTTCCTTTCTCTTTCTGTTGTGTTGCTCAGCTGGAAACTACTGGCGCATCATTTTTATTTGTTTTATTTAATATTTTTTATAATTTAATTTAATTATTTTATATAAGCCGCTGCTCGTGCTCTCGCTCTGCTGTGTTCCTTTCCCCCCCTATCCCCTCCAAAATGTCCCAACTTCCCCTCCCCTTTCCTTATTATTACAGTAAAATCTAATAAACTAATCTCCGATAAATTAATTTACTCGCTTAAATAATAATTTATTTCAGTCCATATTTGAGCTAAGGCGATAAAATAATAATTTTGATAAATATATAAGATAATATTTTTTTTAAAATTCCTTAAGACCAACAAAAATATAAATTAATAACCCATTAAATATGTAGAAAAATATAACATTACATTTATAATATTAAAGTCGTTTTTTGATATTTTCTTTTCTAAATTTTACACTTTTCTAAAATATGCACTTAAAATTACTTGTTTCTTTTTTTGCATGTGCACTTAATGCAATTTTATTCTTAATTTTTTTACAAATCATACATCTAATTTAATGTATTCTTCTCATACTGAAGCAAGTAATTTTTCAAAGTTTAAATTACTAGAAAAGCTCTTTTAAGAAACATTCGGTAACACACAACTTCATGTAATTTATGTTATTATTTTCATTTCCAAGAATTCTTTTACACTTTACCGTTTATAATATAAAAGCTATATCATTTTTATATTAATATATTATGAATTTCAAAATTATAAATGTATATATAGTCACTTTTACCATACTTATATTTTAATTTTTATTTATAATTTATTTGTAAGTTCATTAAGAACATTTGTATAAAATGAATAAAATATCAAAATATTTTTAAATTAATAAATTTTCATTTATCGATAAATTGATAACCTCTCTAAAATAATAATTTTTCTTGGTCCCAATAGTATTAATTTATCGAGGTTTTACTGTATTAGGGAAAACTAAAAAAATAGGCCTAATACATAAATTAACACCTGAAGTTATACTGAAAAACCTCTCAACCACCTAAAGTTTTTTAGTAACCTTTCAACCACCTAAACTTGTGTTTTAAACCTTTCAAACACTTAAACTTGTCTATTTTAACACTTTTTAACATGTGAATAATATGTGTTTGAAAAATATCCAATTTAATCTTTATCAAATATTATATTTGATCCTTAGAAGATATCTGTTCAGTCCCTAAATTTTTTAAAATAATTTTTTATCATTTTAATTATTTTGAAAAAAAATTAGGGATTAAAAAAATATTTACCAGGACCAAATATAATATTAATAAGATTAAATTGGATATTTGACAAAAAAAATATGTGCCCCGACAATATATGAGGGTTTAAAAGCATTTAATATACAAGTTAATGTGTTTTAAAAAGGTTTTTCAAAAATTTTAGGTGGCTGGTAAGTTTTTAAGCACAACTTCATGCGTCAATTGATGTTTAGTCCAAAAAAATACCTATGTTTTTATCATTTTTCACTTATAAATTTGTTAACAAATAAGTACCACTACCATATAGTATGTAAATCATTACTTGTAATGCGTCCTCATGAACTTATATCATTAAATTCTTTTATAATATAAAATTACTATAAAGTAAAATTTAGTTATATAATATTGTGTTAAGTGAGTTATTATTATATTAATCTTAAAAAAATTTAAACAAATTTATATTTATTAAAAACATATTTACTTCATTATTAATAAAAATTAATAAAAATACATGTTAATTTAATTTGCTATAAAAATAAATTGATCGGATGGATGTTAAATTACTTAAAAAATAATTTTATCACTTGAAATATAAATTATCTTCATGACAAATTATAAAAACTTTAATTATATTAGTCGATGAGTTATTAAAGTGTGACGATTTTATAATCATAGAATACTTATACCAACGAGTGTTGGTCCAAGTGGCAAAGCCGCTTGTACCAACTCAAGGTGGGAGTGCCTGGTCACAGGTTCGATCCATCTACTCGTTGGTACCCAATTACTGCGAGAGCGCTCGGCAAGGGAGGCAGTGGATTAGTCTCTGGGCTGAAGGTCCGGGGGATACCACTGTCAGAGCATCACCACTTATCAAAAAAAAAAACATAGAATACTTATTTGTCAAAAAATCACAATACACCTAAGTGAAAAATAATAGAATCACAAGTTTTTTTTTAATAGTTGGAGTACACATGCACCTACCGGAGTATCCTGGACCCCGTTTTACAGTTGTCCAAACTAATCTCCGACCGAGAGAAGCCCCAACTCTTTACCAACAAGGATGAGGTCCGAACTCGAACCTAGAATCACAAATTATTAATTTGTACTTTCCACTTATCATCATCATCTATTGAGTGTTTTCTATTTGTTAGTTTGTTTTAAATAAAATAATTATATTTTTATTAAAAAATACAAAAATAATTAAAATTATTTATATTTTCTACAATTGCTGCAGTAATTTTTTTTCACAAAGATAATTCATTTTATGAAAGACACACATTATGAAAAATGATATTCTTATAATATATACACACACACACACATACATATTATAAAAATTATATCACTTGAGAAAAATATATATAAATGTATTTCATTTTTTATAATTTTTATATTTTTTCATAATAGTTACATTTATTTTGTTTTAAAACAAATGGATGTTAAAATTACCTTATATCTCTTTCTTCGTGTGCTGTGATTTAGTGATTGTGAGTTTGGACTTTGTTTGAGTCGAAAAAAAATATTCAGATCCACACTTTTTGATAGATTATAAATATTTAAATCACTAGATTACGTTTAGAGGATTAGGTTATGGTATTTTTTTTCTTCTCTTTCCTTTTTCTTTTGAATAAAATGAGACCATTCATTAATAAAAAAATAATTATAAATTATAATAGATAAATAAATTTGAATGCATCAAAAAAAATAAATAAATAAACCTCCGTAAAATTATAAACTCTTTATAGTAATAAAAAAATTTAGAATCCTAGCAATATAATTGTATAGAGGTTTTACAATATTATAATACAAATATGAATTTGTCATAAGACGAGAAACACAATTCACATACTAGCTGTACCGAAGAAATGGTAGTAATAATAATATTATATATCACTCTATTAACACCTCGTATCATTTTACTCGATCATATTATAAAAACTCACATCTTAATAATTTTTTATTTTTTTTTAAATATTGAATAAATACAATTGAAATGGCGCGATAGAGTGACATGTAATATTTTAATTGGTTTAGACTATATAGCCTACCTAAAAATTGTCCAATATATTTCTCATTATTCTCACGATTGTAAAATTATTCTCCTCCTTTTCAAATTTGAATACCAATTCACATTATATATTCCCTTCTATTATATTCTATTTGTTTCTCCTAATTAGGTAATAGGTCCAAATAAGCTCCCCTACAACATTTCTCAAACAACTTTAAACCTGCTACTTGAATTCGCCTTCACATCGAGCCAAATCTTTCGATTTGGTTTCAACCCAAACTTTAACCCAGACACAATCTACTCACAGTAGGCTAATCCTTCACCGACAACTTCACAGCCTAACTACAATAAGTCATATCCTTTCCCTACAAGCCTATGGACAACTCCACCAAAATTTTACAAATGTAAAGACTGCACATCAACAGAATGAAAAATCAAAAGCGTTTCGAATTGTTTTGGTCTCAAGAAAGAGAAAAAAATTGATGGGCATCTCAACAAATATGTAAATTTACGCATGAGCTATAACCGAAAGCAATCAAAGCCAAAATTGATCAAACAACAAAAATCCGAATACAGATAAGCACAAACAAGCAGGAAGTAAAAAAAATTGATGCCAGAATTGCAGGGATTGACCGAACCAAGCTCTTTCCCCTTTGGGATCCTTGAGCTTTGGGTCAATCTGAGAACAAATCTAAAAAAAAACCCATGGAACTCCAAAATATAAAAGAGAAGGAGGAGGGTAGGATGTTGCTTAAAATGGCAGTGGAATTAAAACTTCCATGCCCTCCATTCTTCCATAACCTGAAACAACAAATCAAACAAATAAAAAACGCAAATCCTCTTACACTTAACCCAACTGTGATTGTTATCATTCTCTTCCGATGACCATTATTTGGAACCTCCACAAGTGCTATTAGGCATTTATATAGACAAATAATGATTTTTTTATTTTGTGATGGTGAGTTATAATTATTTAGGACAATAGAGAAAAGAAAAGAAGAAAAGGAGGGAGAGAGAGGAGGGGGAGGGGGCGGTTAGAGTTGCAGCGGCAAAAGAAGAAAAGTATGGCTGGGTTAATTATATTAGGATGTTACAAATCAATGGTTAGGATCTCTAGTTTTTAATCTAAAGGCTAGAATTAAAACTAAAATGAGTGGCTAAGATTGATCCTTAAAAAATCAATTGTTATTATTTATTCATATATTGATTTTTAAAAAAGAGAGAAATATCTCGCTTTTTTACATCAGACACGTTTTCATTTTAAATGGGTCCCACATGACAACAACTAATAGAATTTGGCTTGCTGAAAACGGCGTTAGGGGTGAAGGGTGTAATTGCACTAAAATTTTAAACTTTAGGGATCTGGTAACACCGAGTCAAAGTTGAAGGGCTTAAAAAATTATAGGCCAATAATTTAAGGGTTTATCTGGTCCTTCTGCCTCCTGATTAATTCACTTTACAATTTTTTTACACTATTGCTTATTCATTCTCATCAAACCAATTTAAAACACCTTTTAACCATTATATAAATTCTTAAATGTAATTTTAGTGTGATCAAATTATTTTTCAATTAAAACAACTAATTAATTAATTAATGAAAGTACTCCTAATTTGTACTAAAATCTTTTTTTTTAACATCAGTTGCCATGCAATAGAAGCAGAAAACGTGTCATCAAACACAGAAACATACAGACGCCACGTCTTCAATAATACTCCTCCGGCCGCTAGCGCACAGTAATGTGAGTAGACGTGTCAATTAAAGCCAACTTCCAACTACCACTACAGCACTACTGTAGTGTATATATAGAGAGAGAAAAATTAACTCAAGTGATAATTCTGTATACTGAGAGAGAGAGAGGGAGAGAGTGTGTGTGTGTGTTTGAGTTGATGATAATTGAAATTAAGGGATGAGATTTGCTGTTTTAATAATTTTATGCTTCCTGTTTGTGTTGTGTAATGCTAATAATAATAGGGCTGTGGGAGATAATAAAGCTGAAAGATTAGTAGTAGAACAGAAGAAGAATAAACATATAAATGGCATTGAAAAGCTCAAGCAAGGATTTATTAACAAACAAGAAGCTTTTTCACACATGTTATCGAGAATGGTTCCTTTCTCTTCTCACTCAACTTTTTCTTCTTCTGAAGCTGCTGCTAGTGCTACAGTTAACTGCTGGGACAGAGTGAAGAACTTGATCAAAATTAGATTTCAAGCCCAATTCTCTCCTCCAAATCTCGAGTAATTAACTAAGTTCTTAATTAACTGATTGCTCCCTTGTTTAATCATGTATTAATTATACGTTTTTAATTGAGGGTTTGGTTTGGTTTTGTTTTGTTTTCTTTTATATGATATGGATATAATATAATAATATGTGAAAGTTTTAGAGGAAGCGATGAGATGAAAGAGAAGATGAAGGCGGCAGGTGGAGAGAAAGTGAAAGAAGCAATGACACAGAGTTTGGAGAAAACAAAAGCAACAGTGGAAGACACTGCAAAATCAGCTGCTAACATTGCTACTCAAACTCTGCATAAAACGAAGGAGAAGCTTAAAAGAAGCTTCTCGGGTTCGGATTCGGATACACCAGAAGAGCATGGACCAGATGAACTTTGATCATTGCCAACTCACTACATGTACATAAATAAATAAAAGTAAAACCAAACGTTTAATTGTGTTTATGAATTAAATTAATTTTGCAATTGAAAGGACGATCAGTTGTTTTTTCTTTTCTTTTTTGGCTGCTTTCTGGTGTAGATAAAATCATACATCATAATGTGCGTGTGTCGTGTGAATTAGCCCACCGCTAGCTTAGCTACTTTCAAACGATTTGTCTACTGAAATCCCATCTCTCCTTCCTTTTTATTCTTTTTTTCCTTTTTGAAGCCTTTACTTTAATAAAATATATATTTATCTTAAATACTATTTTTTGACTTTAAGAAGATAGTAAGATTATTAAATTTCATACTATTTTAATCTTAAAATAAGTGATGTACTTACCGTTATTACTTGAACACTTAATTCTACTT
>CANYLF010519935.1:0-15889 GCA_948193215.1 Bocquillonia castaneifolia | reverse complement strand
GTTAGAGAGATTATTAAGTGTTAATTGTATGTTTGGCTATTGTTTTGGTTATTGAATTGTTGTTGATTGTATTCTTGTGATTAAGGGACCTTAAAGGCAAAGGGATTGAGAGGGGAGGCCAATAGGCTTGAATTGGTTATTCTTCATCTTTTGTAAGTATTTAGTTGATTAATCTTGTGTACATTAAGTGGAAATTTCTATAATTGCTTGTTTGCAATGTTCTTGGATTGAATTGTGTATTGAATTGTTGATTGAGTGTTAATAGTTGAGCTTGAAGTTGTGTATTGATGATTTGATGATGTATTGATTGAATTGAAAAGTTGTGAGTTGGTTGTGATAATAGTTGATGAGAATTGTGATGTAATGTGGTGATATGAAATTGTGATTGTATTTGTGATTGTGATTGGAAAAGGATGACTCTTGGGGAATGTGGTTTGTGTGTGATCGAGAAAGCTAAGCCGGGCGGATAGCTATCCGTATGTGTGAGATGGCGAGACTGAGCCGGGTGGATAGTATCGTCGGTGGCCACCTAATTGTGAAATGATATGAGCAAATGAATTGAAATGTGAGGAATTGTGAGGTTGAATCATCCGACCTTGATTTGATGAGATTGGTGTGAATTGCTATTGCTTCGTTGATTTGTGGTGTGGTTTTGGCTGACTATTGCCTTGATGGGGTGATTGAATGTGATTGAGCGTTTGATTTGATTCTGTTTGTATAGTTGTTGTATGGAGTATGTGTTGGTAATTTTAATTTAGTGTATTCAACGTTGATTTGATTAAATGCTTATTGAGTTGCCAGCTCACCCCTTGGTGTTGTTTTTTAGGTTGTTGATAGCTTGTAGATTGTAAAGCTCATGTGCATTTGCAATAGAGAATCAGGTTGGCTAGAGGACCATGAGCATGAGCATATTTTGAGCATTTGGGGTTGTATGTTTACCTTGTATGTAAAAGGTTTGGGATTAATTGTGACAAATATGTTTTTAGTCTTAAAGTTTGCATTTTGAAGGTTGTATATGAGTAAATATCATTAATATAATGTATGAAGTTTTTATGTGATTGGTATAACCGTTTTCCATAGGGTTTTGGTATAGTTTCAGCCTTTAAAACTCCGGACCCCAAAGTCGCGCTCACGATTGAGGAAATCGCGCCCGCGGTTTCAAAACTAGAAAACCCAAGCTCTCTATTTCTTAAATTGCACCCATGATTTTATATATCGCACCCGCGAGATTGTGTCCAGGAAGTCCGTGTTCTCGGGTTCAAAAGTCGTACCCGCGAGTGACAGAAATCACGCCTGCGATTTCAGTTCCAGTTTTATATGGTTTCTGTTTCTTAGATCGCGCCCGTGATCTTGGCTGGCCGCGCCCACAACCTACCCTTTGGTTTGTTTTAAGTTAACGTGTTACACAAGGAGGAAAGAAAGGGAAGACAAGGCAAGGGAGGAAAGGGAAGTAAGGGAAAAGGCTAGGGAGGAAGAACAAGCATCTGTTCAAGATGAAGTAGGACATAGGTTACCTCTAAGGGAAGGGGAACCTCCTCAAGCTACACTCTTGGATATCCTCAACACTTTAAAAAGGATAGAGGATAAGCTAGAAGATCAAGTAGCTTTCTCTAAGAAACTTGAACAACGCTTGGATGACAAAGATGAGGATTTGAGTTCCCTTCATCAAGATCTCAAGGCAATCCACACCAAACTAGAAATGGACCCTTATGATCATGATGATTTGTAAGCCTTAACCTTAAACCTTTACCCTAGTTCCTTATGCTCATTGTCTGTTTTTCATGCATATTAATTATATTTTTCATTCATTTTTTTTATGAAATTGATAATTATCTTATTTTGAGCTTATTTTTCATCTCTTTGTTTCCATCATATGCATTTAGCTTATTTTTTTTAAAGCTTTCATCCATCCTTAATGCATTTGATGTTCCAATTGTTCCCTTGTGCTTAACTTATTTACCTTGTTGTACTCTAACTTTATGTTTTTGAGTTGACAAAGGGGGAGAAAATTTCATGGTTCCTGGACTCCATTACCTTAAGCAAGAGAAGGACATATGGATTGGATTTGAAATAGACCTTTGAACTTAAAAATTTTATCTTAAGTATACTTGGTAATCTTAATGTACAATTTCCTTAACTTTGGATACTAGCTACATAGCTTTGGTAAGATGCACATATTGAGGGGGAGCAATTTCCATCAATCCACACACTTAAAGTAACCTTTTTTACTTTTATTTTGCTTAAACTTTCATGTGGTTGTCAAACTCAAAAAGGGGGAGAATGTTGGCTTTGAAGGCATCAATCCATCTTATTTTGAGCTTAATAACCTTAATTATGTTTTTAACAAAGTTCTCTAAGTGTGTAGATTGAAGATCTTTTAACAAAAGTCAAAATCAGGAAATGACCTGTAATTAACACCCGCGATATTGGACAACTGGTTGAAATCACGCCCGCAATTCAAGCAGTCAGAAAGCAAGAAGTCTCTGATTCAATATCACGCCCGCGATATGCAAATCGCGCCTGCTACCAAAAATTGAGTTTTGGTTGAAACTCTCTGTTTCTATTTTTGCACCTATGACTTCAACCTGGAAGAAACACAGTCTCTGGACACATTTCCGCGCCCGTGATTCATGAAGCTCACGCCCGCGATCTTCCAGTCAACATGACCGTTGGAGATGTTCCAAATATCGTGCCCGCGACCACGTAACATTGCACCCGTGACCTCCCAGTCAACATGACCATTGGAGGATTTTTCAAATGTCGCGCCCGTGATCCCATGGTAAACTGAATGTCGCGCCCGCGACTAAGGGTAATGATTGACTTTTTGTTCAAATTCTCATATCCGTTGGAGACACAATTAGAGTTGTTTCTGACAGCTACTTTTGGGGTTTATGGCTATAAATACCCCTATTAATTATGTTTAAAAATAGAACACACATTCTAAGATAGCCAAAACTCTTACAATTAATTTTCTTAAATTTCTTTGTAAATAAATTCATTTGTGAATTTATTGTGTGTGAGTAGTTAGAACTCTAGAGCATTTGTTGCTTAGGTTGAGTGATCTTTCTACCTTGTACAAGTATCAATCTTTGTGAGGATTAGGAAACACTTGAGTAGGTTTGGTGTTAACCTTGTAAACACTAGGTTTGAGGTGAGCCTTTGTAAACTCTAGGTTTGTGAGAGCCTTTGTAATTCTCATTGTAAAGGTTGAAGATGGCCTGTGAAATCTTCATTGTAAAGGTTAGAGATAGCCTGTCAAATCTCCTTTGTAATCTCCATTGGTGGTAGTGGAACCCCAAATTGTGTATTTGGGAGAAGTGGATGTAGGTCAAGAGTTGGATCGAACCACTATAAATTTATGTCTATTCTCCAAAACCTCTTCTATTTTTTAATTTCACACCAATTAAGCCCTTCTCTTGGGCACTTCAATTTGCTTTTGGCCTTATCTTTTTGCCTAGGGCGCCTCTTTGTGACGTTTTCAACCCTAGCGGGCCTTGTTTTAATTTTTGCATGAGACGCCCATGGATGGGTTTTTAACTCATCAGAATTGGATTTTGACAAACCCTAGCCCTTCTTCTTCTTCTTCTTGTTGTTGTCTTTTATTTTCATTTTTCTTTCTCTTTTCCCGTGCCATTGCCGACTGTGGGTAAACTTAATTGGAGGGTGAAAACCAAGGGGTTTTACTAGCTTTAGAGGTTGCTCCTTCTGCCGTTGATGTATTAAACCCCTTCCTTGACCATGCATGTTCCAATTACAAAGTGGGTGATTATGTCCATGTACCCGATGCTTGTGCCTTGGAAAGAGGAGTAGAAATCAAACCCTTCATGAATTTGGGAGCTCAAATCGGTTTTTATGCTTCAATAGAGGTAGGTCTTTATTGCCCAAAGCTTTTTCTTTGTGTTTTGGCGCAGTTGATGCTTTTTGGTGCATTTTGGGTCTGTTGATTGGATTTACAAATTCGGTCGGACCATCATGAAAATTTGGCCAAATGTTTGAAGGTTTGGTCAAATGTTCTCGCTTCATCTGGATATACATGTCATGCATGTGTGTACATTCCAATGCTTGTGTGTGATGCGTTAGATTTGACCTAGTGCTCTAGGGCCCTAGACAATGCTGTTTTGTGCATTACAGTGCTTTGCCAATTTGTAGACTGTGATTTTGTGTGAAAACATTCGGTCGAATGTTTATCAGGCACGCGAAGTCTGGCCGAATCATTATGATCATCCAGCCGGATGATCAATGATTCATCCAGATCTGTGGACTGTTTTTGAGCAAAAAATGTTTAAAGCCCTTAACTTGTTCGCTATCAAACTATGGTTGTGCTGTGGACTGCATGTGAACATAATACATGTTTGTAAGTGTGTTAGGGCTTGTAACCCCTGTATTTTGCACCCGTTCATGCATCTTTCGCTAATCCTTAGGTGCTTTACCATGAAATTTTGTGCTTGTGATTCAAAACTTGCTCGTTTCGTATCATGACCATATAACTGCCTGCATGTGATCGTAACATGTATGTGTAGACATGATTGGGGCCATAATTCCTCCATTTGCATGCGTTTATGCATTTTTTGCCTATTCTCGGGCCCGTTTGCCCTGTAAAAGTGTGCTTTTTGTCCAAAACTCGTTTGTTCTGAATTGTGATGATGCTGTTGTGATTACAATATGTTAATGCAAGTGTTTAGATGCCTAAAACCTTAATGTGTGCATGGTTTATGAGTTTAGCAGCTGTTTATGTTTTTTAGTGTAGTTTTGGCTTGCCGTCGTGTCTGTGAATGCATGTTTGACTCACAATGATTATTTTCTTTGTAAAGGGAGTCAACTACGAGCTTTCCCCAGTCTGGGAACTTGTGTGATTCCAGGAAGGCCTAGAATATGCTTCCTGAGTCTATTAGGGCTCGAGTTCGTCGCATGGGCTTGAAGGCGTTTGTGATGGCGCTCCCAGACCAGCTGGGTAATGTTGACTATATCTTGACATATGCTTTGATGGAGTGATGGATGTGTAGGACCCACACATTTCAGCTTCCCTGTGGAGAGTACACTCTAACTCTTGTGGGCTTCGCAACTGTGACTGGGATCCGGTGTGCCAATGAGAGGATCCATTTTGATAGTGCCCTGTATTTTACTTCCATGGATGAGAGGAATGCATATTTCATCCGCAAGTTTAGCCACCAGCTTGTCTTCCAGGATCATGATACACGGATTGTCTATTATGGCATGTTGGAGTGGCTTGCACCTTCTATTCGGGAGGGTTCGAATGGAGTCCAAAAGTATGCTGAGCCGACTACAGAGGCAGGGCAAGATCAGATGGCCAGAATCTTTTTGTTCCACTTATTGGTAAGTACTTTATTCAGCAATAAGACCAGCAATTTATGGATCCACTTCCTGCCCCTACTGAGGGACTTTGACGCCATGGGCCAATATGTACTGCCTTGGCTTATCTATATTCCTGCTTGGACAAGTTCTCCATGGGCTATAGGAAGCTGAATGGCTTCTGGCATGCTGTCTAGGTAGTTGTTTCTTACTTTAATGTTTCTTCATTTGTTCATGAAGTTATTGTTGATTGGTAGTTGTTCTTTTTGTATATTTGGGCCATTGAGATGTGCTCGCTAAAGAACTTCCATTCTATCAAGGTTCCTAGGGTGGTACTAGCCCTGAGGAGGTGGTGTGCTTCTTGTAACACGACCCGGTAGATGGGCCTGGCAGTCCAAAAGAAAGTTCTAAATGAGTTGGCCCACACCAAGGAGGATGTAAGTATTTCCTTGTAACCTTTGCATGTTCCTTGCCTGCTTTGTTCTAATTCTAGGTTTTTGTCTTTGCAGATTAACTTTGATTGGATAGGCGATGTTGAGAGGTTGCCCGAGTATGTGAGTGTTTACTTGGAGAAGGACAATAGGAGGCTTCTACTGGAGGACTCTAGATGTCGGATGTGGTTCCTGGGAGAGAAAGTTAATGAGCAGACTTGGGAGATAGAGGCGGAGGTGGTTCACCAGGATCCCCCTCAGGACATGTTCTGGAGCCACAGGATTTCTAAGCGTCAGGTTAGCAACTAGATCAATGGTGTGAATGCTATGTGCTTCGTGGTTGAGAGCTAGAGGTATCAGGCCTTCCTGGAGAGCTCCTATTTACTTGCTCTTCCTTTGCCCATTGTAAGGGCCATGGCTGTAAGTATTTGCTTGCTCTGGGTATCATGTTCTGGCTTTGACTTGTTCTAAGGCTTGGAGGGCTATGGCTAGGCTGCCCAAGAACATCCGAGGCTTGAACTTGATGGCTGACGACCCTATTGGTCATGTTGGTACTTTGGCTATCGGGGCCCGTGCTGGTGGTGCTGTTGATGCTTCAAGTTTAGCTTGGAGAGGTGTCGCTATACCTAGTCGGAGGGGTAGGATTAGTGTTGGGTAGGTTACTTCCTTCCACCTTCACCTGTTGCACTCTCAAAGGTGTTAAGGAGCAGGTCATTGAACCGTCTGCAGACCATCGGATGGTTATTCACCCCAGCTTTAGCCATGTAAGTGTACTGTGATTATCATCTCACTTATTGCCTCTGAGCCTTTAACTCTTTGAAATTCCCATGCTTCTCTTGTTCCTTGCAGATTTTCATCGATGATGCTTACCAGCTACCTGGTATGTTCCAGGCTTGTAAGTTTCTGACTTTGGAGCTGTGCACAGCTTGGCGAACCCAGTTGGTGAAGAAAGATGTAGAGATAGCCCTTTTGAAGACTCAAGTGATGCAGATGTCAACTCGGCCAAGGTCTTCATTAGAGGGAGAGTCTTCTTCTTCAAATTATGAGTCTGAGGAGGAGGAGTAGGAGCAGGAGCCTGCTAGACGTGTTCGCCCTAGGCGAGATTGACCCTTTGTGTTTGTTGTGGACACTTCTTTGTCGTTTGGATCCTTGTTTGACCCTTAATCTTGAACACTTGTTGACATTGGCGGTGCAAGCAAAGATAGCTTTCACTGAACCTGTTTTCTATGTATACACAGGCACATGTTTGGATGTTTGGATGCTTTACGTTGTGATTATATGTGAATGTATGTTTGGAAAATGTAATTACGTCTACTGTTCATGTGTATGCATGTATGGATGCCTGTGAAATGCATGAATTACCAAAAATATAAGCTATCTCAGGTCTCGAAATTACGGTCGGATGTTTAATGCAGCGTGAAGGTTCAGCCAGATGTTCGATGAAGGACTGACCGGACCTTTGGCCACTGCATGTAGGATTTTTGATGTCTGTTGCTGCATTTGACAAGTTTGATGCCACTAATCTATTTCTTCTACCTTCTGTGAGTTATAGAGCTTGCATGGTTGCCAATCTCTGCTCTAATAGGAATTGCCTCAATTTGGTTGGAAGTGTGTGGTCTTGGCTATATAAGGAGGAGGTTTTCAAGCTTGTTCCTTCACCTGTGGCTTTCTTATCTTGCTCTTCTCTTCTTCTTGCTTTCTTTGCTTTATTTCATAGCCTTACCTTGGGAATGACTTCCATCCTTTCCTATGCTCCTTGAATGCTTGAAGGTTTCATCCAGGAATTCTTTCGTGATAGTCATTAGAAATGGAATTTTCTTTTTGACTTTGCTTTGTCTTCTTTGGTTGCTTTGAAGGGTATGAAAATCGATGAATGTTTCCTCCGTAGCATTGCCAGGTACTGGAACCATCAAGATCATGTGTTTCATTTTAGGGGTGTTGAAATATGCCCCTTTGTAGACAAAGAGGGGTTTCCTCAGTAGTCCTAGCCTGATTGACGACTATGGCACTGTGCGTTTAGCATGAGGGAGCTAATAGTGAGTCACCACCTAAACCGGCATCAGGAATATCTTACATGGTGTACATCTCGATTCCCCTAAGAATGTAAAGACACATTGATCCCAAAGATTCTATGATCAGACTACTGCATTCTTAGGGCGTGATTCTTACTAACCACTACTAGAATTATTCTAGCCTTCATTTCCTCTATGGCAATAATATCAAAGCAATAAAACAAAGAAAATCCTACATTTTATATGCATTATACATTTATGAAAAGTCAGTTTCTATTATTAACAAACAAGATTCATTTTACAATGTTTACCAAATATAACTAGAAATCAAATTACATGCAAAACGTGACATAAAAAAAACATATAGCACAAGCAACACAACCTAGGTTTCTAACTTATTTTAACCTATTTAATTACTAAATAAACATTATTAACCATTTTTCATGGACCAAAACCTACTACAGTTACCCAAGAAGGTTTAGAAGCTTACCTCATCGCTTAATTTCACGTGAAACAGCATTTTTTAGCCAAAAATGACCCAATGCCAGTCCAATATTCAAACGCCAGTGTGAACTGTTGTGGAAGGCTTGTCCATACCACTTCAACTAGCACAACGCTAGTGTACCCCCACATTCAAAGGAAAATGCAGAAAATCGTGGAAAATGCACCAAAATGCAACATACAGATGATTTGAATGCCAAAATCAAATGTTCTAAGCCTAAAAACATTCATATTAATTCCAAAACGTATTATCATGCATCGAAACATATTTTAACACATGTTTTTACTCAAAGATGCAATTTTTATGCATTAAAACCACATAAACGTTCATAAATAAAATTCATTTTAACACAAAATCAATTCAGATCTTACCCATAACGTTCTTGATACTACAGAAACATATTAGTAGCATAAAACGCATATAAAAAACATATTAACATCATTTTACATCATTTAAGCTTTTAAATCATGCAAATAATCATTCAAAATCACCAAAACATGTTATACACAACAAATCATGCCATGGATGATCAAAATAAATAATAAAACACAGAAAACTTACATGGAAAGTCTATGGAATTGGCTTGAGTACCCTCAGGGAGCGTCAAATGATGTAGAACAAGCTTCGTTGTTGCTAACCACTAAGAAACCAGAGTGGGCAGGCTGTGTTCTTCTCAAGAACGCCCAAAAATCCAATGCAAAGGAAAACCTAAGCTTTCTAAGTCCAAAACCTTTGTTTAGTGAATTGATTTTAGCTTAAAAAACCTAAATTTAATCATCAATTCCAATTCTATGTGTGTGAGAGTTCTAAAATGAATTTTCCAGCCTCTAGCCAACCATCCCCTTCTCAAGGAGAAGCCATTGCCTTTTATAGGTAGATAATGATAAGAAGATGAGCCTCATCTCGTGGATTCTTATCTCCTATTAAATTCAAATTGGACGTTACCCATTCTTAGGGATTATCCATTTGAATCTGACCCTATTCCTAGTCATTAGGATAGTTAAACCCATTTAACTTAGCTGCTGTAGATAAATTCTTCTGTTGATAAGAGATAAAACTCATTTTAGATAATGATTATTTCATAAAATTCCTCTTAAAACCAAAGAAAAACCAAAGATAATGATAGATAATGATAAATAGATGATACTCATAACTTTCTATCTTATCTTGGCTTAAAAACTGATCTGGAACGAAGCTTCGCCTTATCCGATCATTTGGCATTTGAAAAATGATCAAAATCTACATTTTTGATAGTCCAAGGATGCCCACGCCACTTCAACTGGAGTTGGAGACGTCTCTCCAAGTGGCGTTGGAAGCCCTTTGGGGGTGTTTGACACTTTCAAGGTCCGTTTGAGGCCCAAAACGTCTAAATCTGAAAATTTTTATTAGGGACAAAAATGTGCATAATATCCCATTCTTCTATTTACTAGATTTTCAGGCCATTTTAAGACTCACACAATAAGTTATGGCCAAAATCGTATGAATTTTACACGATTAGGTTTAAAACAAGCTAGTGTTGACCCAAAACGGGTTCTTCAAGCTACTTTTTACCCAAAACGGGTTCAAGCTTCAAAACATTTTCAAAAGCTAATTGGTGATTAGCAAGAAGTCAACATCATCCAACTCATGCTTATTAAAGCATATACTATCATTACTGGGCCTCCGAGCTGCATCCTTATTCCTACATCCAAAAATTAGGTGTCTACACCTCTGCCCGAAGAGTTTGTTCTCATCCTAGGGAAGAGTTGTGTTTCTTCTTGAATTCCTGTAGCCCTTCCTAGCTTGGAGCTAGATTTTCCTAGTTTCATGGTACCATTGTTTGATTTGGCATCTTAGACACTGTAAGTTTACTCTCATCATAAAATGATGCTGCTGCCCAAGTTGATGAAGAACTACAGGCATAAAGTGACCGGTTGTCCTTCTTGACGAAGGATCATTGCTTTCTGTTCGTATGCAGCTTTTTTGTTAGTTGACCATGATAGCATGGGTGACACCTAAATTTCTCACATTATCGATAGGTGGAAGTAGGTGCAAATCCCTTTCCTGTCATTCTGGCTGAGACTTTTATGGCTTTGGACTGTGTTTCGCAGGGCGACAGGTTTAGAGGAAGTTTGATGCTTCTACAGGTAAAGGATAATTTTTCATTTTTCATGTGGGTTTTTAGGTTTGTTTTTGTGGCTTTGTTGATGTATGTTTTGAGTAGATTTGGCTAAGAGAGAGGCTGGATTTGTTGGAGGTTCCCAAAAACTTGAGCTGTTATGTACCCCGGCAATTGATGGCTTGTTCTTTGTCTCGTGTCGCCTTCCGTGTGACAGAAGATGAGTGGGATGACTTTCTGACTAACCGACAAAAGGATAACATCCATTGGCATTGTCCATGGTGGTCTCTGACTAAAGTGATAGTTGAACTTTTTGAGAGATGTGTTCCCCTAGCCGGGTTGCACTATTCTAGCTTCTATACGCCGTCTCGACTCTGTCGTCATTGTGGTCAAATTCAACACATTGCATCTTTATTGCCTATCTTTGAGACATCACTTCTGCAGCCTCAGTTTCTTGCCCAGGTTCATCGTGATTGGTGTGCCAGACGTCAGATTACTAAGGTGAGATTCAATAGTAGCACTGTAACTGACGACTTTTAAAAGGTATGGGTATCGATGCAAGATAGCGAGCCATCTGCTTCTCGTTCTGGAAAGCTGCGTTCCTTGTGTAAGGCAAGAAAGATGGGATATGCAAATGCTGGGCATTAGAAGGTCTCATATCCGCCCTCTACTTATGCTAAAAATGTTTTCCTTTTATGCAAATGTAAACATTCCATTACACCATAAATAAGACAATGTTTACCAATGATTCTGCTTGATTAATGCAATGCAAACTTTATTTACAAAAGTGTACTGTACTAATCACGCCTGATATTGCCCCCTGTTACCAACCGCCCTTTGCAGGATTTTTTGACTGGAAATTTTCTCTCAAACCCTAATTTTTGCCTAAGTGTAGAGTCTCAGCTGGATTATTTTGCCTTAATTTTTTCCTAGAGCGCCTCTTTGCGAGGTCACCATAGTAGGCTGCCCTAATTTTTGTATAAGCCGCCCATAATGGGTTTTCAACTTATCAAGCTTTCTTTTTTTTCTTTTTTTTTTCAAAGGTGGTATTTCTTCAGCCTGTCCATGTTGATGGGTTGAGTGAATTGGTTGCCTTCCAAGTCTAAAATTCTAACTACTCCTTTTTGTAGGATTTTCACGACTAGATGTAGGCCTTCCCAAGTTGGTTTGAACTTGCCTCGAGGATTAAAGGGAATAGACCTGGCCTGTTCCAGGACCCAATCTCACTCCTTGATAGCATAGGGCTTGACACCTTTATTGAATGCTCTAGCCAACATTTTATGGTACAGTTGAGTGTGGTAGAGAGCCTTCTTCCTACTTTTTTCCAAAGATAGTAGCTGTTTGTACTCCTTTTCTGCCCATTCTGCTTCTGACAACCGTGATTCTGATGTGACTCGTAATGACTTGCATTGCATTTCTATAGGAAGTATTGCTTCTCCTTCATATACCAAAGAGAATGGTATTTGTCATGGTGCGGTTCTAATGGTAGTGTTATACCCCTTGATAGCATACGGTAGCTGCTTTGTCTTGTTCTTGTATATTCTAACCATCTTTGCCAGAATTTTTTTAAAAGTTTTATTGGTGGATTTGACAGCCCCATTATCATGTGGTCTATAAGGAGATGACTTGTGTTTCTCAATACCGTTCTCTTCTAGAAAGTCGGCTGTTTCCCCCTAGAATTGTACCCTATTGTCTAACACTATATGGTGCGGAAACCCGAATCAACACTTGATTCTCTTGGCTAAGAATTCAGTTATGCTACGGGCAGTAACTATTGGAAGCGAGACGTCTTCAACATATTTGGTGAGGTATTCAACTGCAACAATGATGTATTTATGGCCATTGGAGGTTGCAGGCTTTATTGTACCCATGATGTCGATTCCCCAAGCAGAGAAATGCTAGGGAGTTGTGCAATTCTGAAGGTGGAATATGGATCTGATTTCCGTGTGAAATACCCAAGAGGGGGGGGGGGTGAATTGGTACGGAATTGAATAATAAAACTTTCTTTAGGGAATAGACAGAAATTTATAGTGGTTCGGCCCAACTCTTGACCTACGTCCACTTCTCCCAAATACACAATTTTGGGTTCCACTACCATAAATGGATTACAAGGAGATTTACCAGGCTATCTCCAACCTTTACAATGAAGATTTCAAAGGCTATCTTCAACCTTTATAATGTGAGATTTCGCAGGCTATCTCACGACCTTTACAAGGAAATTTAACCGGCTATCTCCAACCTTTACAATAAAGATTTAGCAGGCTATCTTCAACCTTTACAAAGAGAATTACTTAGGCTCTCTCCAAACCTAGTGCTTGCCAAAGCTTACTCCAAACCTAGTGTTTACAAGGCTAACACCAAACCTACCCAAGTGTTTCCCAATCCTCACAAAGATTGACACTTGTACAAGGAAGAAAGATCAGTCAACCCAGGCAACAAATGGTCTAGAGCTCTAACTACCCACACACAATAAATTCACAAATGAATTTATTTACAAAGAAATTTAGAAAATAATTTGTAAGAGTTTTTGGCTATCTAAGAATGTGTGTTATGTTTAATGCCAAAACTAGCTGTTGAATATAGTTCAAAAAGTGTTTCCAACGGATAGTAGACTTCTTCAAAAAAGTCATAATTACCGTTATGTCGTGGGTGCAGAATCCATGTCGCGGGCACGAGATTTGAAAAGTTGTTGAGCGGTAACTTTATCTCAGAATCAAGCGACGCTCATGGGGGTGAAATTATTTTCTCGGGCACGACCAACTTGCATAGAAAAGGTTGTGGCTATTGATTCTTTGATCACCATTTCGCAGGGGTGAAAACTTTTATCGCGATCGCGATATGCCTGGTGACGGAGGCAATCTTCCTTTCGTGTGCTCATTTAGAAATAGAAGTTTCAGCACTTTTTAGGACAGTTTGTCGTGGGCGCGATGATGAATATCGTAGGGACAATAGTGTTCAAAAAGAAAAAAAAAGTTTCAGCACTATCCAGGACACTTTGTTGTGGCCGTGATTCCTTTATCGTGGGGGTGATAGTTGTTTCCTGGGCGCGATTTATGGGTCTGAAACATTTTCATTGTGTCAACTCCACTTATCAATCCTACACACTTGGAAACTATGTTAAGCATATAATTAAAGTTGTTAAGCTCAAAATAAGATAGATTGAAGGTGCTTAGACCAACATATCAAAACAAGTGTAAATTGCCCAAGAGAACACAAGAAGCTTAAATCAATCGAATTCACACTTGAATTGAATAAGTATGGGGAAATGCATGGATTACACTACGTTTTATGGTGAAAACGCCTAAACCTACTATCAATTGAGTCCTAAAATGCTAATTGAGTTGCACTCATATCAGATGATATGCCAGGTATTGATAGAAGGACTGTATAACATCACATTCCTACAGATCCTAACAAGAAACCAGTCATGGAAAAGCTACAAAGACTTATGAGAATGGGAGAAGCTTATCAAAGAAGAAGTTGAGAAACAAATCAAGGCCAAATTATTAGAAGTTGTGAACCACCCCGAATGGCTAGCCAACATTGTCCTAGTACCCAAGATAGATGGAAGGGTGAGAATGTGTATGGACTATAGGGATTTGAACAAGGCATCATCAAAAGATGACTTCCCTCTTGAAGAAACCTGATATTTGGATGCAAGTACGGGGAAGTGGTGCGGGAGCCCAGTGATGAATACGGTTTAGCTGAGACCACTCTGTTACACATTTTCTTATAAGATTGAGCCAAAGGATTGAAAATGATTTCGAAGTGTTTTCAAAAATGATTTTCAAGCCCATTGATGGTCCGATCGGATTCACAACTCTTTTAGGGCCCACATTTCACAGAAGCCTATTTAAGGCCCAAAAGGCCTAACTAGACCTTGGGAGATCGTCCAGCCAGATTGTTACGGCCTAGTTTTAGTTATTAAGGAATAAACATTAATCATATCATGACATTTGTATCATAATTGTGTGTAATGCATTGCATAATATTGATTGGTAGAATAATTTTTGGAGAGCATCAAGGTTTATGGAAGTTTGGGTTAGTAAGGACCTAGTTATAAGAAAAGTTAGAGGATCTATTTGTAAGAGAATTATGAGAGTTGGACAAGATGGTTAGTAGGAATAAGTTTGAAGGGTGGTGTAGGCAAATTGTTCTAGAAGGTGGACAAGTGTCCTAAGGGTTGTAGGAGGAAGACAAGTGGCACAAGGAGGAAGAGGAAGAGTGGCAATTTAATTAATTAAATAATAATAAGTAATAGTGATAATAATAATAATATAATAAGTTAGTGGAGGATCTCTACAAGAATCCTACACCTCTTCTCATCTTCTTCCTTTTCTTCATTTCTCTTCTTACTTTTTCCCAAAACACCATTTTTGAACTTTAAAGCTTTTAAGTGAAGGATATAGTAAGATTAGTGGAGTTTATCTTAACTAGAAGCTTAATTGGATAATTGGAAGCTTAATTGAGTAAGTTTATCCCTTTATGTGTTGGTTAGTATGTTAGGGTTTAGTGGTATTTGGGGGTTTATGGTTGTTATTTCCTACACATCTTATTAATGTAAGTTAGAGAGATTAGTAAGTGTTAATTGTATGTTTGGCTATTGTTTTGGTTATTGAATTGTTGTTGATTGTATTCTTGTGATTAGGGGACCCTAAAGGCAAAGCCATTGAGAGGGGAGGCCAATAGGTTTAAATTGGTTGATCTTCACCCTCTTGTAAGTATTTAATTGATTAATCTTGTGTACATTAAGTGGAAATTGCTATATTTGCTTGATTGCTATGTTCTTGGATTGAATTATGTATTGAATTATTGATGGAGCGTTAATGGTTGAACTTTAAAGAAGTGTAATGGTGATTTGATTGAAATTGCAAAGTTGTGAATTGGTTGTGGTGAATATTGTGAAAATTGTGATGAGAATTTTGATGTGATGTGATGATGTGCAACTGAGATTGTTATTGTCATTGTCATTGGAAAAGGATGACTATTGGGGATTGTGGTATTTGTGTGATCGGGAAAGCTGAGCCGGGCGGATGGCTACCCATATGTGTGAGATGGCGAGACTGAGCCAAGCAGATAGTCTCGCTGGTGGCACCTAATTGTGAAAGGATATGAGTAAATGAATTGAAATGTGAGGAAATGTGAGGTTGAGTCATCCGACTTTGATTTGATGAGATTGATGTGAATTGTAATTGCTTGGTTGATTTAAGATCTGGTTTTGGTTTAGTGTTTCCTTGGTTGAATGGTTGAATGTGATTGAATGTTGGATTTGATTCTGTGTGTATAGTTGTTGTATGGAATATGTGTTTGGTAATTTCGATTTGGTGTATTCAAGGTTGATTTGATTAAATGCTTATTAAGTTGCCAGCTCACCCCCTTAGCATTGTTTTTCAAGTTGTTGATAGCCTGTTGATAGTAGAGCTCACGTGCATTGCAATAGAGAATCAGGTTGGCTAGAGGACCATGAGCACGAGCATGTTTATATGCATTTTGGTTGGGATGTAATGAATGGTTGTGAGATAAGTTTGACATGTTC